>JAQMYF010000012.1:39951243-39975884 GCA_030014195.1 Neosilurus mollespiculum | reverse complement strand
ATTGCCCAGCAGTAACAGAACTATATATTTATCTTTAAAAAAAAAAAAAAAAAGCCTCAATTTTGGACTTGTGCTAGACTCAAAAATATATTTTGGGGCAGTAAGGGTTACTGTTTCTACATTTTATTTGAGACATGCTCAGGATTACGCTGTCACCCACCCACTCACTCATTCACTCACTCGTTTGCTGAACAGTTTAATCCTACTATTAGGGTCACGGGGAGGCTGTGCCTATATCAGCCAGCATTTGGAATAGTCATTCAGTCTGATGTGCATGTCTTTGGACTGAGGGAGAAAACTGGCATACCCATGCAAGCACAGAGAGAACATACAAACTCCACACAGAAATGCATAAGCTCAGGAATCGAATCCAGGACCGTTTTGCTGTAGGGCGGACATGCTAACCACAAATGTGTGTATGTCACTGCAAAATTAAAAACTCACCGAATATGTGTTCCTGTTGATTCATAACACGTAGATGTGCGTAAAGTAAAATAAGCGGCGCAGGTATTCTGTAGCGAGTATACTCACAATTCTAGTTATTTTTGTAGCCCCTGGTGAATAGATGGTTTTGGCACTTCACTGCACGCTTCACTTCTTCTCTTCTATGCAATAATAACATTTTCACACTCAGCATTTTCATTTCTATGTCCCTTGACAGATGGAAAAAAGCAGGCTGGTATGTACCATGAATTGGTCTTGGGGTTTTAGGAAGTGTTCAGATTTTTTAAAAGAAATGTAGTTTTAAGGCAGTCTGTTATGCAGGGGTTTAGATTGTGTTATAAGGTTGATATTGTGTGGCTTTCTGAGAATGGAAGCCCAGCTAAAGCAGTGGTATCAGATTCACGGAGGGCAGCCATACCGATTCAAGATTGTTGCGTAGTCACCATGATTTTGTAGAGTATTGTTTTCTGATGGTTAACAGTGCACTGTGGTCAGTGAATTCCACAGCCCTTTCCAATTACAGGGGCATTTAAACTCCTGAAATGTTTAGAAGAGAACAGTTTTTCACATCTCTACATAATGGTGTGAAAGAATGCACACATAAATTCATATATTTATTTTTGGTATAAGCCCATGGAGTTTCACTGCAGTTTAAATGATGCAATATTAGATTTTACCTCCTATGTTCCTATCATACTGATAAATAATCTGTAAAACACAAGATTGTTGCTTCTTGACTGTCTGAAAGGCTGATGTGCTGCATATAAGGTAGACTTGGGTTATTGGACTCCGCGTCCTGTGTGACAGGTTTATTAATCATCCACACGTCTTTGTAGAATTTTATATACTGTTTTCTCATATCCCCTAAAGCATGCTGGATATTTCAAGATGTTTATTTTGAAGTGATGGTTGTGTATTCATGCACACCGTATGTCTGGAGGTTTCAGCAATAATCAGCCCCCTTTAATGAATGGAAGTTTTGTCTGATGTTTTTCCCCTAATGTAGGTGGAAAGCAAGCAGCACAGTGCTCCTCTTTTAAGCTAGTCTTTGAAAGCGCCTCCTCGCTCACACTCCCCACACCCTTGTTAGCAGTCCTGTGTGCTGAAGCTGAGTGTCTCCCGCAGTGTTTTCCAGTCTCCTTCATTTAGGTAGTGTTCTTCACTCAGAAATAGGCTCCTGCAAATGTGCTTTTTTCAGTAGGAGGAGGATAGTGGATAAATGTTATTATTGTTATTATTATTATTATTATTATTATTATTATTATTATTATTACTATTGTTGTTACTTATCAACCATCAAGTGTTTTTAGTAGCTGATTGTCACTACCTAAATCACTTGTGCTCATCCACATTTAAAAATCCATCCAATAAGGATATCCCTTATTCATCAGGGTTGTGGGAAAGGCTGGAGCCAGCTGACTTCAGGTGAGAGGTGGGTTACACCCCGAACAGGTCACCAGTCTGTTGCGGGGCTAACACAGACATGACCAGCCAGTCTCACACATATTCACACGATTTTATAATTTCTGCCTTGTAATAAAGATTAATGACCTTTGGACACATATTGCGAATGTTTACCCAACAATGACAAGGCAGTTGCTAGAGTACATTTGAGCAAGTTCTCCCCAAAACAAGCACTTCATATTGTTGTTTTGATTCATGTTTTCCACACATGCACAATCGCCAGATGAGCAAAATAAAATAAAATGGAGCACAATGGTGGAGTCTAGGAACAAGGCACAAACAAGAATCATCAGCCCGTTTGTTGAATGGTAAACAAACCTCACCAAACAAAAACATCTCTGCAAAGTAGGTAACACCCCTCAGTCCATGCACCACATTATAAAAGCTATGCCCAGTCCCAAGGAAGACACCAAAGATGGTGATGATCTGTGATGGCATTATGATTTGTTGTTTGGAACGCAAATTCAACATGGCAGCTATGGGGGCCATATTGGATATCGGACTGCGATGAAAATCGATAGGCTTTTGTAGTTACACAGGCCCAACATCCACACCAAAAATGGTGATGATCTGTGAGTTAGTTCAAGGAATGCAAATTTAAGAATATCGGACCATGACAAAAATCAATCTGGTGTGTGTACCTACATGGTCCCAATATTCACACTAAAAATGGTGATCGTTGATGCCATTTTGGAGCTTGTGCGTGGAATGCAAATTTAAAATGGCAGCAGCGGGGACCATGTTAGATATCAGACCGCGACAAAAAGTGATAGGCTTGTGTGGTTAGCTAATCCCAACATCCACATCCAAAATGGTGATGATCGGTGATGATTGGAACTGTAGTATAACGTGGGTGGGGTGTTGACCCTCAATGAGAATGACTAATATGTATGTAGTATGAATATACATAGACATGGAAGCATATTTTGTGCAGCAGACACTATAGATGTTCTGCACTGGTGTGAGTGAGTAAAATATCTTATATGCTGTTTAGCCCTCCAGCTTGCTGAGAGGTTTTGGTCACTTGGGGGCTTGCTTCTGCTGTCCTTCACTGTTCCTCTTCTCTTTGGCTGACAGCTACCTCCCTCTGCAGCTTTGTTCAAAAGAAACTTTGTTCAAAACAGTTTCACATCATGTCTCATCTAAGATAGCAGCACATAATATTCTTGCTTTCAACAGGGAGACATTTTTTTCTTCTCTTCTCTCCTACTCTTTCTCAGCAGTTCCACTCACGTATCGAATGCACTTGGTGGGACGTGCTTCTATTTTCTGATTTCCCTAAAGCTTTTTGTTCTGTTTGTGTTGCTGCTTTCATCCCCTGTCAGCAGAAGCCTCAGAAGTGCGCGCAGCTCCCCAGGAAACACATTCTCCGATCACGAAAATAGGAAAAGTTTTGACTGGTACTGTGTTTGAACTGTGTTCTGTTCTTTGTATACACTGGGCCATGTCCTCCCTCTGCAGGCTTCCGTCTGCTGTATGTCATGAGTGAGTTGGATCAATAAAGTCAGCGTCTGTTTTTAATTTAAATTTTTTTATTTTTTTTAAAGACGGGAACAGTAATCGGACCACTTACAGCTTAATCTAAACCTACTAGACTTTTTCTGTGTATCATTTAATTTATTCCCACAATTGTGCAGCTACATATTAAGATATTTTTAGTCTGTGTTGCAAATACTAAGCTTACTGTACAGGTCACTGCCTGCCAGATAGACTTTTATTCTATCTAGCGTTGAAAAATGAAGCCCAGACATTCTCATTTCGATCCTCTCAACTTCCTGCTCTACTGGCTTGTCTGTATACACCAGTTCTGTCCCTATTGCTTTGGATGCTAGTTGACTGTGAGTCAGCAGGTCTTGACTCATTCACTGTACTTCATTGTGCTCACTGTACAACATGAGCATTTCTCCGTTCTGTTTTCTGGCAATGGAGCATTTTGGAGAATTGCTTATGTTGCCTGAGTATACGACGTGCCTTATGTGCCATTATCTGACAGCAGAATCTGTTCTACTTATGCACAGTTAATGTAGTTGTCCCATTTTCAGGGATTTAAATAGACATGAGTATCTCTTCCATAGCACGATGGGTGTTCTGAATGATTTGTATGCACTCTTGACAGCATATATGTCTGCACCCTGTACCCAACTTTGTTTCTTTATGCTCTTATTAAGAACTTGATAAAGCTGATGGTTTAAAGAGACTGTATAGCTCCCTATGTCACCCAATCACGCCAGTAGGAGAGTGTTTACTAAAGATACTGAAGCTCTGATTCAGCCTGCAGTCCTCTAATAGATCATTTAGATAACGGGCTAACTAAATGACAATCAGCAACCCTGCTGCCCTTAGCACTAGAGGGAGAAATAAATATTTAATGTGTTAATATATATCAAGACCTCAGGGTTGTATAGAAGGTTGTGTTGTATAATCCATCAGCTGGATCGACAACAAATGATTGTAAGAAATGCAGCCAGTTTATACAATCCTACTAAATCAGTTCTGTCCTCTTCAGTTGTGCCCACCCAACCCCCACTTCTTGTGTCTTTTAGGTCTCGGCAAAACAAAAAGGAAGACAAGTGCACGTGATGCCTCTCCCACACCCAGCACAGATGCAGAGTACCCATCCAACGGGAGCGTGGGAGGCAGCGGCGTCGGTGGGGCAGAGCGGATCTACGATCTGAACATTCCAGCAGTGGTGAAGTTCTCCTACACAGCAGAGCGTGATGATGAGCTGAGTTTAGTTAAAGGAGACCGGGTAGTGGTGATGGAAAAATGCAGCGACGGTTGGTGGAGGGGGAGCCACGAGGGCCGCGTGGGCTGGTTCCCCTCCAACTATGTCCGTGAGGAGCCGGCCTATTCCGATACAAATGCAGTCTTTGGAGGAGACACAACGGGGATCTTTCATTCCCTAAGAGTGGGGCAAGGGATGGGGCTTGTCAATGGCCGGCTGGCAGGCACGGCGAGCTCCGTACTCCACTTGGTCCAGACTCTGTACCCTTTCAGCTCGGTTACTGATGAGGAGCTGAACTTTGAGAAGGGAGAGACTATGGAGGTGGTGGAGAAGCCTGAGAATGACCCTGAGTGGTGGAGGTGTAGGAACAGCAACGGTGTGATCGGTCTTGTGCCCAAAAACTATGTGGTGGTGTTGAATGACGGGCCTGCTGGACGAGGCCCCGCCTCCCCTCCCATCAGTCACATGGGCCCATCTCGTACAGGCAGGTTTGCAGGCAAGGAGTGGTACTATGGTAATGTGACCCGACACCAAGCAGAGTGTGTACTCAACGAGCGAGGAGTTGAGGGAGACTTCCTTATAAGAGACAGCGAGTCCTCGGTAAAGATCAACCTTCTCTGTGTAATAAAACACGAAGCACAGAGATAGGGTCTTTTGAGCTCACAATAGAGGTTACTGCTGCCATCATGTGGGAAGGTGTTGAAAATGCAGTTTAACCCTTCATTTTAATATTATTTAATAAAACCTCTCTCTCTCTCTCTCTCTCTCTCTCTCTTTCTCTCTCTCTCTCTCTCTCTCTCTCTCCCCTATTTACAGCCCAGTGATTTCTCTGTGTCTTTAAAGGCAGTGGGAAAGAATAAACACTTCAAGGTGCAGCTGCAGGATGGAGTCTACTGCATTGGCCAGCGGCGTTTCAGCAGTATGGATGAGCTGGTGGAGCACTACAAAAAAGCTCCCATCTTCACCAGTGAACAGGGAGATAAACTCTACCTGGTGAAACCTCTTGCCTGAACTCGGCTCTATCCTACTGAACTTATTTTGCCTTTCCTTCACTATTCCTTTTGCCCTTTTCTTCTCTCAGCCTGTCTCCTTGTAGGACTTAAATCAAGCCTTGGGGCTGGATGACAGGATGCTTTCATGAGCAAATAAAAACAGATATTTTGCTCACTGTGCTTTCGGTCAAGGAAAACTTGATGTACTGTTCAGTTGAAATACTCATAAGCCTGTTAAACATTCTTTGTTTAAAGATTAAATTCCAGCCTCTGAGGAAGACCTAAAAATAAATCTGGTCTTATTCACTGTGTGACCGTTGCACTCCCTCTGCCTTTGGCTTACAGCTCCTCTGCTCTTACTGGCTTTGGTGAAATAGCATCTGTGTTTAGATCTTATCTCACTTCAACTTAGACTGTTTCAGATTCTTCACTTTGTGCATTGATGAGAAGCATTGATCAGGCCAATTGTAGGATGGATTATGTTTTTGGTCATAGTATGTGATAAGCAGCTAAACACAGATTTAGATTCATGTTGATCATTTGCACTGCTTTATGTAAATAAAAGGGGGGGGGGTGAAAAAAGCATGATGTACACGATGGGATGCAACTCAGATTGTGTGTCAACAAGAGCCAATCTTGAGAGCAGATCAGCTTCTTTGCATGTCCGCCGTTGCAACTGTATCAGAATTCAGTTTAATGTTCTTCAGCACTGGACTCAGTGCTTAATAGACATACTGCTATTCTGAACTGTGTGTTCTGTTATCCTCTTGAGACTGTTTTAGCCTTGAAACCAATTTCAAACGCTGACTTCCATTCATGCCGGCTCTCGCCCTCACTGACCCCGTGCACAGTGAACCTTGGTTTCTTGGTCCTTACTGTACTCAGCTCAAATGTTTACCATATATACACGAGTCGCTCTTCAGGGTTTCTTTAGGTTCAGGGTGCTTTTTAAAGGGGCTATGTCTCAGCCCTGATGCTTTGAGGAAGAGGAGGAACTAGGCATCTTTGGAGCCCAGCCAGGGGTTTGAATGTGTCTACTGCAGCCAAATGTGCCACCTATCTTCAGTACAGCTCTGCTTAGTGCCCTTATCAACTCAAGAGGTCCCGCATATACACACACACACACACACACACACGTCATCTCTACTCCAACTACATAACACTCGCATAGCTGATTGCGAGCACTACACAATAAGAGTAATAATACACAAAAACTGTTCCTGTTCTTTTTATTCTTTTTGCCATATCTGTCTGTTTACCAAGAAGAGTGTTGATTAAGATTTTTTAAAGATATGCTTGAATGTTATTGAGCAATGTTATTTAATTCTTCTTTCCACTATATGTATATAGATAAATAAATATATATATATATATATATAAAGATAAATTCCATATATGAATCTTTTAGATCCAGCATTATGGTACTGTACTGAGGACAGTGTGGTGAGAATTAAAATACTTTTGTTCAATAAAAGTTTTGCAGAATAACAGAAAATGATTTTGGAGTGCTTTGACTGTTTCTTCCTTTTATTTAAATTCATTCATTCATTCATTTTCTGAACCGCTTAATCCTAATAAGGGTCGTGGGGAGGCTGGCGCCTATCTCAGTTGACTCTGGCAAGGGCAGAGTACACCTTGGACAGCTCACCAGGCCATCGCAGGGCAGAAACAAGCTGACAGCAATCCAATGGCCTACTCTTTACAAATGACAGCAATGGTTATGGGTTTTCAATGACAACTTGGTGATAGTGCAGCTTGAACCCACAACCTTCGGATTAGTTATCTCGGATTAGTAGAAATTAACATTTCTAACACTGTAGTAAACAGAAAGCACTGATGAAGAATAGGAAAATACAGGTAGAAAAAAAACCTAAAGCACAGCAAGAGAATGCTAAAAACTAATAAACGCCCCAGCCACACCGCCAAGATCACTAAAGCTTGGCTGGACAAGAACAGCATCAAGCTCCTGTTCGGGCTGGTACAGAGTCCAGATTTGAACCCAATAGAAAACATCTGGTCATACATCCAACATAAATTAGTTGGACGAAATTTAGTAACACCACTGAACTTTGGGAGGCTGTCAAGTACGAGTGTACGAATTTGGACATTTCCAGATACAAGAACCTTTCAGCGAGTATAACCAAGAGGCTTGAATATCTGCGAAAATCTAAACGGAAAGCGTTTAGAACGGTTTTCCAGGTCCTGTGGCTGCGAAACAAGCCAATTACTTTTGTGGTGATGTACTTTTTTTCTCAAGCAAGCATCTTAACCTTTAACTCATCAATTCCCAAGTCATAATTCCAGAACTTTCGGGGTTTGTTTAGATGCAATTTTGTTGCCACTCTTCCATGAAAGCCATACTTGTTCAGTCTTATTTAGCTATCATTTATGGTTTAGCTACCATAAATGACCAATCGGCTCTCATGACCACTTCATTTCATTACTAGCATCTGGCTTCTAATTATGCTCTCAATGTTTGTGCTGTTAGGAAGGGTGCACTTATTCTTTTCTCCACCTAAATGTTGGTTTACTTCTGGGGTTGGGGGTAGATAATTCTACCCAGTGGAACTGATTTCACTGAAGAGCCTTCTGGGATTATGGCAGCTTTTGTTAGTTAATCATCAAAATACATAACTGCATACACACTCTTTATCTTTGTTCTGTATTTTGTTATTGGAGAACCCACCGCAGGCAAACTCATGCTATCAAGCTATTGTGCTATTAGTGTCTGGAGAAAGTTGAGGATCATGAAGTCTGTATTCAGATAAATGTGTGATTCTAGATGTGAGTCATTTCAATGTGTTTCATGTTCATTTCACCAGTATGTGTCACTATAATACACCATGTCCCTGCCTCTAGGGGGAAAAAAGCTTAAAAAAAAGATGTACATAAATAAATATATAATCAGCCTAATAGTCCAAATATAATATTTTCTGAACACGCCATTACAAGCAGTGTCCAGTTGAGATGAGACACGTCAAAAGAGGCTAAATGCTCTTGATGACGGCACTGTTGACTTCATAGAGTTGACTGATGTACTGTAGTAAGTGGCTGTACCCTTTTTACACCACTGTTAGGATGCTACCCATAATGCTATACATATACAGCTTCGCTGTTCCAGTCACTTCTGGCTTCTATTCATTTTCTTTTTTTTTACTCTCAATGTTACTGTGAATGAGGACAAGGATATTGAATACTGAAGTCCTTTTTGTGTGAGTGTGTGTGTGTGTGGGGGGGGGGATTCTCTTTTTCTCTGAATGTATAGACTTTAACTCTTTTTGTATAAGCAGAATATGCAAATCGAATGAAATGTTATATTCTTGTTCATTTATGTAGCAAAGTCATATTTCGTCAAAGTTAACATGTACAGTCGTGCTCAATAGTTCACATTTTCGGCTATTTTCTGAGAATATGAATGATAATCCAAAAGCCTTTCTTTCACTTGTGGTAAGTGGTTGCGTGAAGCCTTTTATTATTAATCAATCATGTTTGCTCTTTTAAAATCCTAATGACAACAGAAACCGATCACATCACCCTGATCAAAAGTTTATATACCCAAGTTCTTAATACAGTGTGTTGAGGACAGTTACCTTTAGTAGCGATTTTAAAGCTGTGTGTCCACTTGTATATGATATCAGGCCAAAACCTCCAGGGTATGAACACTTTTGATCAGGGTGATGTGATCAGTTTCGGTTGTCATATATATACATATAATGATTTAGTACATACATAGTACACATATAGTACATATAATCCCGGTTAAGTATATTTCAGTTCCTGCTGCAGCAGCACAAAATGTGCCAATTCAAAAGGGTTTAATCCTTTTGCAGGGCACTGTAATCATGTGGTATAGTAGCAGTCATAAGCAGTGAAATAATGCTGGATGTATAATCAGGAATCAAGATTTCCCCTTGATGGAGGATGGAGTAAACTGTGAAGCTGTTTATCTGGAAATATGTGCTTATTTGGGCACCTCGGTATGTTTGTACTCTCAAAGCCTGTCTTTCAGTGTAGGAATCACATGGGCATGTGGAGCCTGGCACACAGTCCTGGGAAAAGCAAACAGGGTCCTTTGACTGTAAGGTGTCATGCAGTATCTTGTGGCAGAGAATGATACAACTAGCAACTGTCTTGGTCACCACCTTGGTCTCTCTAGTGTAGAGTTTGCTGTATGATGGGCACTGCTAGCATCCCCAGGTACGTCTGTTGCTATATTCATATTTCATGTATAAGTGAGTGCTCCATTTGCTGGATTCTGTTTTAAGTTCTAATAATTTTTCATTTTTACACAGTATTGTTTAGAGAATTATATTTTTATTTTTATAGATGATATTTCCTGTTTGTTTCTGAATACCTTAAATGTGTTTCAGTTTGGGAATACCCATGCACTTTGACATGTGCTTCTATGTTTGGAGTTTGGAAATATGTTTCCATTTTGCATGCATCACAATCCCAAATAAGGCTCTAGCATTTTAAAACCTCAAAAGGAAAAACCACATATAAAGATCAAATTTCTAAACTATACTATGGAATAACATTGCTGCTAAATTGTAACTTAGTTAAATAATTGCTATAATTATTTTATTTTATTATTTCATTTAAATTAAAAGTCACTTGTGTGTCTCATTATCGTCTCTTCACTCCACTGATCTCTGTAAGTACTAATATTAGTATGGAAATGATCACTGAGTCAATTCAATTCAATTCATTGAGTCACTTTGAACACATGATGTGCAAACATGTAGCCAAGACATGGTTAGAAGGGAACTTAAAACATTTCCCTGTTGTAGTTTTGTATACATATTGTATATACATAAGCTTTGTTTTCCTAGAGTACAGATGCCATAGTATGTTGTTGCCACCCAAGTCTAATCAAAACCATATTTTTCATTACTTTTGACTTTTTTGACAGAATTCTGCCAGTGTGATGTGTACTGATTATTTCCAAAGCATAACATGAATGTCAACTTTTATTTAAAGGAAACTGGTCACATTAAACTTGTCAGAGTGCTGAACACCTCAAACCACACCTTATTCGACTGCAGCGCAAACTTACCATTGTGAAGTACCTTCACAGACTTCTCGGTCCTGCAGAAATCGAGCAGTGCAAATTCATGGTGCCCCATCTAACACCATCCACCCAGCAGAGGTCAAGCCCCCTTCCATATATGGTAAAGGTCACTGTTGCACGGCTTTCGATTTTTCCTTATAAGGAAACGCTTATGAAGTAAAAATCTAATGTGGATTAGATGTGGACATGTTAAGACACCCAAGTCTTAGAAAAATTCTTGAGGTATCCTTTTCATTCAATTTCTCTATCAAATCATTGGAATGATTTGAATTTCATGGCCAGTTTC
The DNA here is from genome assembly GCA_030014195.1 of Neosilurus mollespiculum. Classification (NCBI taxonomy): domain Eukaryota; kingdom Metazoa; phylum Chordata; class Actinopteri; order Siluriformes; family Plotosidae; genus Neosilurus; species Neosilurus mollespiculum. The sequence goes on along the minus strand of JAQMYF010000012.1, from coordinate 39,964,902 downwards.
TTTTAAAAGCACTTTGATGTTTTTGGTTTTTGTGTGATGAGTGAAACGCAGCCCTTTTCTTGCAGACAGAATTCCAGCATGTCTCGTCTGTGCGTTTCAGTATTACTCTGCACCGTGATTCTGCTTCCTCTCACCATAGCAGGTATTTTAACTGTAGACGTGGTTAGCATTTGTATTTACACTATATGGCCCAAAATGTTTGGATAGCCGACTAGTATACTAGTCACTGTGGGCTTGCTTATTAGGGATGTGTAGGGGTTGTAGAAAAGGGGTTGTTTAAATTCCTTTTACTATGTAAAGCTGCTTTGCAACAATGTCGATTGTAAAAAGTGCTATACAAATAAATCTGAATTGAATTGAATAGTATATGGGCCATTTTCAGAAATATGTACACAGTAACAGTAAGGACATTTTCTAAAGAAAGCCAGCCTTTTATGCATGACTAAAGATAGATTTAAAACAAAGCTCAGAAATAATAAAATTCATATACTATTTCCATTACCAACCACATATCAGTTATCCTTCCCATAGAAATGATATCTACTAAAGAGCAAAATGTCCTTCCCATTACCAGTGGTAAAAATAACCAAAATGAAGGTGTGTCATCTCCTTCCCTGTGATTTTATGTGAGAGTTTTGATCAGTTATATACAGAAAACAATATTATATATCAGTCTATGTGCATTCCATGCAAGGTCATTGTTTTCAACTTAATGCATAAAAGGCTGTCTTTGTTTAGAAAGTGTCCTTACCATTACTGTGTACATTCTTCTTAAAATTATCCATACTCGTATGGGGTTCATCCTCAGTCTGTTGCTCCAAAATTTGAAGACAAATACCCCCAAATATGACAATACCCCTGTTCACCTTGTAACCTCCATAGTGGCATGGTTTACCAGGGCTGAAGTGGAAGAACATGAGTGTTCTGCACAGAGCCCTGACCTCAACCCCACTGAACACCTTTAGGTTGAACTGAAACACTGACGTCATGCCAGAGCTCTTCACTCACTATCAGTGTCAGATCTCACTAATGCTCTTGTCCCTGAATGAGCTCAAATCTTCTCATCTATATTCTCTAATCTAGTGGCATGCGTTCCCGTAATAGTGGAGGTCGTACGGGTGTGTCTGATCATGTCCACAAACATCTGGCCACATACTGAATTTTATACTAAAAGATTTAAAACGCATATACTTATCCTGATGCTGCCACATCTGCCATTGAAATGAAAGCACATGTGATGTCGAGCTAATTCGCTATTTTGGTTTGGTAGATTCTGTGAAGCTGAGATAGAGAGTGATCTCTTTATTAAGATTCTAGTTGAAAATAAGTTGGAGTTCGAGCCAGGTGTTTTCAATGCTTCATGTTTTTGTGTTTGTGTAGCAGTCTCTCACTCAGGATCTGAAAGTGGAGAGGGCTCTTTTGATTCTGTGGAAGGCAGGTACAATTTCATTTGTTTAATGAATTTTCCACACGGCTGTTAAACACTCGAGTTCCTCACATTTAGAGAACATTGAGGTAACGCAAGCTTTTTCGTTCTCTTAACACAGACACTATCAGCACAATGGACCATGAGGAGCGGTACTTCATGCCCTACTGGAATATGTGGTCTTCAGATTTCTATGGCTGGATGGAGGAGTTAAGAGCTCAGGGGGCATTTGATGCAATGCTGGACTTGGCAAGAACCTACTGGGCTCAGTTTCCTCTCACCGGCTATTTAGGTTATGGCTCTATTACTTCCCCAGGACAGTCAGAAGATACTGACAATTGACAACATCTGGCAATGGGTTGTTCTAATGAGCCCTTTTTTCCATGTGCTCTCTAATACTGTAAATGCCTGGGGGTAGTTTCTGAGAGTTTCACTTTCTATAGCCTCTTATTCTTTTTTTAACTATGACAAACATAGTACAGACAGTAGTAAATCACTTGATTCAGTTTGTTTGTTTGTTTTTATTATTTGACAGCTATCTGATTAGCATGTAATATGAAATACTGTGTGATAATTTGTGAATTGAATCACATGAGTGGTGTTGCTCATGTATGATTTTTTTTGTTATGGTGCACAAACACAATTATATAACTGCAGTCCAGGATTATTGGCACTAAACATGAAAAGGAGCAATATATGAGCAGCATGTACGAGCACGAAAAAGCAACCTGTGCAGGTTTTATATTACTACAGCAAATTTTTTCCCACACAGCATTTCACACTCCACTGTCTTCCCAGGTTTGTTCATATGAAACTTCATCTCTATTGCATTAACAAAATTTGATGGACAGGACGTCTTACTATTATCTTTACCACCAAGCCTTGCAGCTGGCAGAAATGCACAGAAGCAAATTCAACAGCAGTACTGAAGTCTTTACATAGAGTGCAAGTCAAAAGTTTGGAAATACCTCCACATTTAATTTAATTAAACCACTTTTGATTGATACTGTACACATATAACAAACTGCACGAACATGATAAAAACGGTTAATGCTGGAATACTTTTTTTATTCTCCTCCATCCACTCCACCAATAAAGTTAAGTCTAAGTCTACTCGACAAGAGAGAGAAAATTTAAGCTGTATCACAAACTAAAAACAGAACAGCTTATTATAAGCAATAAAATAAAATAAACACACACTACAGTTTTACATAAGGCTAATCAACAATAATAAGCCAGAGGTTCCTACATTCTTACACACAATGTTTCAGGGGTGTGCAGAACTACTTTAGTTTCTTTGGTGTTATGATTATAACCACTGTGCTCATAGTCATGATTACTGAATCAGAGAACACATATCCAGTAATCAGTTGTATAAGGATCCCACAAAGAAATCAATATAATCAGTAAAACAAGTCAACTTTTGTGAGGCCTGCTAAGTTACTCCACATGTACTGCTTTGGTTATAATATACAAAAATAATTGACTTCTCTTTGTAAGCCTGCAAGCAGTGTATCTAAATGCTCCTTGCTTAATGCTCATATGCACGAATGCCTGCCATTAAAAAAACAAACAAACAAACAAATAAATAAACACTGGGCTTCATTGTTTACATCCTCCATCAATTTCAAGCAGTTGACATTGAGCAGTTGAGCAGTCATTCATTCAATTGCCAACCACTTACATTCGTGGTAATGTAGAGGCTGGGGCCTATCTCAGCCGACTCTGGGCAAAGGCGGGCTCAATCCCAAACAGCTCACCAGTCCATCACAGGGCCAACACACACACACACACACAATCATTTACACTCACATATACTGTCAATTCGAAACAGCCAATTAACCTGACATGTCTATGTCTTTGGACTGTGGGAGGAAACCGGAATACTCAGTGGAAACCCACGCAAGCACAGGGAGAACAGGACTCAAACCCAGGAGCTTCTTGGTGCCACCCTGTTTAAATTCTATAACAAATAATTACTAGTCCTTTCTTATATCAAGAGGGAAAAACATTAATTGGCAAATGTGCCCAGTGTGTTAGCCCAGTGTGCTAGTGTCTTAAATCCAAAATTTACTGTAACTGCCAAAGTTGTATTGTATATTTCAGCTTTTTTTTTTTTGTCAGATGCTGGTTTGTTAAACAGTGCATTTTAGTGGCTACATTAATCCATCTATTTTATTCTTTTATTTATTTCTTTTCTTTTTTTTGGTCTGATCATGGCCAGTTGCACATTCTATTCAGAGTATGACTTGGTCTGGGACTTGTTAGAACTCTCTTCAAACAATCGACAGCCTTCTATGTCAAAATAAGAAAAGTAAATAGCTAATAGTTATAAAAATAAAAAAAAAAAACAATTGCATCCACACCTGTATAACCAGAGCATAAGATCTGATAATGTTTAAATGACATGCATTTTTTTTCCACAGCGGTAAAGACAGAGGGAGGGAAGTGGGAAGGAAATTTTCCTCAAGCCAGTTCAATTGTTAGTGTCCAGTAGCCTGTGTCCTTGAATAAACTGTGAGTGCACAGTGGACCAGTGTATGCAGTACAGTGCAGAACTTTTGCCCCTTCACAGGTAAACGCCACAGAACTGCACTTCAGTGATTGCATTTCAGTGAAAACTTTACAGCTTGTGACAAAATAAATATTTACTGAGAAAAAATACATAATACTCAAGAATAATTCAAGACTTACACTGGTAATCTGTTATGCAATACACCCATACAGTCATAGATCAAATCATCATAATAATAATATTTAGTAGTAACAATAATAATAGTAATAATAATAATAGTAAATATATTCATCATTCGTTCATTTTCTGAACCACTTAATCCTAATTAGGGTAAGCAAGAAGCCAGAGGGAACACAATACCACCACAACATATTTTTACAACACACACAACACAATGGCAAAATGTATGTATGTTTACTGAAGCTTCATTAAAGCACATTGCTACTGGCTAGCTGAGTTTACAATTATTTTAATGCTGCAAGGTGATTTCGCTGGTCTTTATGAAAATTTGCGTGAGAATTCATTAAACAAGCTCAGCTGTAGATTGGCAAAGAAAATCCATTGCTGATGAAACGTTTTTAGACTATGTCTGGCTTACGAAATGAGTCATTTGAGAACTGGTTTGATTTGGCTTGAGCTACACAAAATTATATGACTCCTTGAAAAGGAGTGTTCAGTGAAGGGGCGACAACAAAACAAAGACTACTTCACTTACTTGCTTTTTGTTATTATTTGGTACCAGCACGGTGGTGCAGTGGTTAGCAGGTTCGCCTCACAGCTAGAAGGCCCGGGTTTGATTCCCCGTCTCAAGGTGTATCTGTGTGGAGTTTGCATGTTCTCCTTGTGCTTGCGGGTGTTCCCTCAGGTAACTCTGGTTTCCTCCCACAGTCTAAAAACATACACAGTAAGCTGATTGGCCTAAAATTGTTCCAAAATTGCCCCTAGATAGTGTTGCCCTGCAATGGGCTGGCAAACTCTTCAGGGTGTTGTATCCTGTCCTCGTCCAGGCTGAGATGGGCACCAGCCTCCCTGCAACCCTAATTAGGATTAAGCGGCTTAGAAAATGAATGAAAGAACGAATGAATGTTTAAAATTTATGTTCCTCAAAGAAAGATGAAAAGCGGTTTGGATATTTCCCTCTTTTTGGTTCACATCATTAAATGATTCAAAAATGTAGAAATGTTGCGTCTAAAGGAAAGTGTACAAGTCTAAGTTGAACACCTGTAATTAGGGTTCGGTGTTAGCACTGACATTTTTATTTACCCCTTCTAAAATATGTACCTGGTCTATCTGAGTGGGAAAATAGCAAACATAATGTACTTAAAAAGTACATTACTTCGAAATAATTTACTCAAAGGTAACCCCCCTGTACATACTCCTTGAAGTCAGGACCCCCCAAAAATATCATTTTCATCTAACACCTGACTATGAATAAAATGTAAAATTAGATCATGATAATTAGTTTAATCCTACAAACTATATTAACTGAGATGTATATATAAGCCTCATTAAAGTCATCCAGGGTAACCTGTGCACAAGAAGTGACATTGCTCAAATACAGTTTAGGATTTACAACTTCTTATGATCCTTCACGAGGCGGAAGAGATCACTGGTTTTTGGCAGTGAAAGAGATGTGATACGAGCATAGCGGACCTCAGAGTAAAGGTGTCTGTGCTTGGTGTCTTCATCAACATCACTGGTTATGTACGCATCTACGGCAGCAGTAGATGTGAATGGGCCTCCCAAACTCTTCAGTGCATCCAGATCTTTGTTTCTGTGACGATCAGCTGCAATATTCGCAGTCTCCTTGTCCTGCAACCCTTTTTTCTTTAGCTTCTTCTGCGTTTTTGTTCCAATCCAGCATCATTTCCGGAATCCTTCCTATTTTCCTGACAACACTACCATAGCATCAAAATGATCCTGGCTCTCTTCGATCAATGAGATCAGTAGATTTTGCCTTCAGTTGTGATGCAGAAGCACTGCCTGGCTGTTTTGCTCCTCTTCTTGAGAGTTCATAGTTGATAAAGCCAACAGTGGCGTTCTGCTGCAAGGTTGTGAATTGGTGTTTCTGCACGCCATAGTTTTCTCCCATCTTCGGTCAACAAAGTCTTCACAGAATATCTTTCTCTTGTTCTTCTGTTCGGAAAGGAAAGTCCATTCTATATCATTCATCTTCATGTTGTGTCTGAATTCAAGCTGCTTTCGAATTATTTTATTTTATTATATTTGGATTCTGACAGAAAATATCAAAGAACTCTTCAGCTCGCTGGTTGGAAGCGGCAGCTTTCTTGAAGAAATTGTCGTTTTGGTGGGGTTTTTCGTGTCTCAATATGGTTAACAAAGTCACCATAAAGTTTAAAAATATGTTCTTTGATGTGCCTTCTGTGGATAGTGTAAAGGCTGCAGAATAGCCAGTGCTCCTGAAGCAGTTCTGCTACTAACTGAGGTGCTGCATCTCATGATCGCTGTGCTTAACCAGCTTGCTTGGGCCTCAGGAGATACATTATATTCTGAATTACATCTTTGCACGTAGGTAGCATGCCATTTGGAAAGTCAGGTTTCTGAAAATAATCTACAGCACCTAGTGTCTCTTTGGTGTCCGATCTTTTGAATGATGTACTAGCAACCATTACTCACCTGCAAACATAAACACAATTTATTTTAGATTTCATTTATATTTCATCATACTCTCCAGCATTTTCTGATTTTGGACTGCATATGTGAATTTAAACCCAAAGTGGGCATGATTGCTGATGATGATGATGACCATGGTATTTAAAAAAACAACAACTCAAGTTTCTAATTGGTCTCAACTAGAGATGTCTGCGGACTGTGTTTTAATCTCACTCATGCAATGATTATACTTCCTGAATAATGTAGTTCTCTCTGTTTTGGTGTTGAGATTTGTATTAGCATGTCTTCAGGAACACATTCCTGCATTGCTCAACTCTTGCCTTACCTGAGGTAATGAGGTAATGAGGTAATGCATGTCCGCTGTGATCAACCACCAGTCGTTATGATAAGTGCCAGAATGTTGACTTACCTTGGTGGCAATATGTTGTATGATGCACCCCTAATCCAATGCAGAGCTTTTTGTAATGCAACAGCTTTCAGTGCCTTACAATTGAGATGAAGGAACAGGAGAGGTCTTACTCTTTCTACCAAGCTGATCATATACAAGGAATTTCTACCATTCCTTCTTTGCGGATCCGAAACATGGCCATACATGTTCTAAGTCATCACAACTTCTCAATTTCATCCATAATTTATCTGGAAGTGTTATTCATCATCAGGAAGTGGCAGCACGTGCCAACACTAAGATCTTGCAGCTCACCAATTTGACGACTGTCAAATCCATGATTTGAAGGAACAGACTCCACTGGCTTGGCCATGTGTCACTGCTGGATACTGCCAAAATTCCCACTGCTATTTCCTGGAGAGCTACTGTCCTGAAGACTTTGGATTCAACCCTATTCATGCACACCTGGCCATCTGATTATTGACTTAAGAAGTTCTTAATCAGCTAAAAGAGGTGTGTTGGATTTTGGTTGTAGATAAAAACCTGCAGGAAGGTAGGTCTCCAGGAACAGGGTTAGAGAAGCATGCACAAGAGGATAAACCCACAAAAGATGGAAAGACTGTACAAAAGAAGACCTTCACCTCTTCAGGATCGACAGGGAGTCTTGGTACCATTCTGCATAAGATTGGCCTACTTGATGGTACATTCTAGTGTACCAGCATGCTTAAGCTACACATAACATGCACCTTTGATATATCATGCACCCTTTTGTGTATGTGTGTAAATGTGTGAATATGTGAATGGATGTATAAGTCTGTATGTGTGAATATGTAGATATATGTATATGTGTTTGCATATAGAGGATATATGTATGTATATGTCTATATGTGTACACATAAGTATGGGTATATATGTGTACGTAGGTATATGCACATACAGTATATAGCTCAGTGTAGTTACCTTAGTTGTCTTTTGTACACTTTTATAATTGCTGCTAAACAAAGAGCTGCTAAATTGATTTCCATTGTTGATGCTACAGTTGACAATAAAGATCTTTTTATCTTGTCTTATGCTACGGATCAGGAAACAATTGTGTGAAAACAGACTCCTGGCCAGAGCGGTAGAACGATGCCAAAAGAGGTAAAAAGGGCTTCAAGGGTCCACTAATGTTGAAATTAATGTGGACTATAAGCCATAACTAATGTAGGTGATTCCATATTTACTACAGTAGTAGCCAAATCTAAACTACCGTGGCTCTGCTCAGGGAATCACGTACTTCAAATGAATAAATAAACAATGCATTGTGGATAACTCACATTCATAATTTAAGGTGGTCGTTCTTTGACCCTTGGTCTTTTTTCACTGACTTAAGATTATTTGCTGAGAAAATGATAGAAACCTCACAAACAGAATTCAGTGCCAAGAGGAATGTTTGTAAAAATGGTATTTATGAGCCACCCCTTCAATCCAGATTACATTTTGAACAAAGGATATTTGCTTGTCAATGGTGTGAGAATAGCATCTATTTTTGTTTTAATTTGCACAGTGTTACTACACATAGCATTAAATCAGCGTCAAATATCAGAAATATTCAGTATAGTCAAATGTGGAACACACACACACACACACACCTTCTTTGTTCTTTTGGTTTTGCAGTATATGCCCCCTCGGGCAGCTGAGCAAGTTTCCACTGGGAGTGTTTACATAGTCGTTCTTCTCCTCCTCGTTTTTCCCCTCCACTATATCCGGACCTGCAGCAGTAGACGAGTGCAGACAGAGAAAAAGAAAGGAGTCCATGATGATCTACCCTAAAGTTTACCTACGGCTCTTTACTTTCCTGGCAGCAATCACTCTACTGGCTCTCTCAGGTAAATGCTTCATCCGACTGCTTCCTTTCACAGACATCTGTTACACATTTCTGTCCATTAGCTATTAGAAACTTGATAAAATGTATTTATCGGACCTCTAACACAAACTCAAAAAGATATTCTGCTCTTAGTAACCAATGCAGGAGCAATAAACTGCAATGAAATGCACTTTCTGGTCCAAACTTACAGTATTAGGAAAAATGCTTTCTCTGAGGTGAGTTAAAGATCTTAATACTGCTATGACTCCATCAAGAAGTTGGTGATGTCCCTCAATATAAAGGGTGGGTTTTTTTCAGGCAAGCAGGATGTATTCAATATGAATTAATATATGGAATCAGCTGCATTCCCTGTGTGCTGTTCTATGACTAATAATAATATTTGGAATGCTTGTACATATTGTATACATGTTATTTAATGTGTAATAACTAACTTTCTACGGTATCAGATATTCTACGATATCAGACAATAACAGACTATTAACTGGTGTAAACAGTGACAAAATGAAGTTACATTTGAAGTAAGAATAATAGAAACTCTTGATAAATATGCATCAGTTTGTTCTTGTATTCAAGAAGGAAATGGACAGCAAATACCAGTTTAAATGCTGTAGCATACAAACAGCTAACCTCATCGCAGGCAGTCATAAAGGTTCTCTCCATCCAGCTTCAGCACATTTCTCTCCGAGTAGATTCATGTAAGGCAGTGGTGGCCCGGTAGTAAGGTGCTGGATTACTGATCCCAAGGTCGGGGGTTCAAGCTCCACTGTCACCGGGTTGTTATAGCTGTCCCTCCAATGCAGCTAACTGGGTTATCAAAGGCCGGCCATGTCTCTCTGTCTACGGTGAGAGGCATGTAAAGGAACCAGTGCTGACTTTCGTCAAGAGTAGGCTGCACGGCCGTCAGCGTGTTTCTGCCCTGCGATGGCCAGGCAAGCTGTCCAGGGTGTACTTTGCCCTCGCCCAGAGTTGGCTGTGATGGGCGCCAGCCTCCCCGTGACCTTAATTAGGATTAAGCAGTTCAGAAAATGAATGAATCTAGGTCTACCGTGGAGAAATCAAGTTGTGGGCATAAAAAACCCTCCACGGTTGTCTACTTGGGTCTATATTCAGCTATGATTGAATATTAAAGTGCACTCTTTTCCCATTAGATATTAAAGATTTGCATAATTTATATAGCTAACAGACAAAACTTCATTTCATACATAATTTCTTTTTAACAATGTAGTTGATACAAAAAGGTCATACGTGTCAGTGGTGTATGTGTATTTAATTTTATTTAAGATTAAAGCTCATGACAGAAGGCTCTACTGCCGGGCAAACCCTGCTGCTGGCAGTTTGCTCAGTGCTCATCATATCTGTGTGTTCACCAGCATGTTGTTAACTTCAGCACGGTTATAATGCACATATGTGAATTATTTAAATTGCACTTCCATATCACACTGCTAAAGAAAATGCCTCAGTGCCTGGAGGTATGATAACCTGTGGGTTATTTTGTGGCGCTCTGTGTTGAATCATTAATTTACTTTGTGCTTGTCCAAATCCCATTTGAACTCATTTGCATATTGTGTAAAGAGCAGGCAGTCAATCAAACTTCCTTACTGAAAGTCAAGATAACTGCATCTCAAGGATACAATACAATATATGTAAATATGTAATGTATCCAATACAATGCTTTGCGTTAGTGCTTTTAGACATAATGTTATGTAAGGTGTTGATTTAAAACCTTCGGTATCTACAAATATTGAGTAACTACAGTTGCATAATTCGCTGTATACATACTGAACATAGAATTTAACTTGTTAGTAAAAACTTAGGGTACAGATTTTAGTGGAGCTGCCGTGCAACACTTATCAGCAAACCAAAGAGAAGGAAACAGCATCTAACCATCGAGTTGCTTTTGGAACGGCAATAAAAAGCTATAGCGTACGTCCATCCGTCTCTCCTTCATACGTGTACACATGGGAACCCTGTGTTATTGTTTGTAAATTTTATATCTTGAAAAAGGAAAAACATAAGAATATTTTTCTGGGAGAGAGGAATATAGAGAACAAGAGGCATATAATACTCGGGTCCCGTGATATGACGTCATCATTAGTGACATGAAATAAATAAACAACTAATGATATTCTTGTGTTATAAAAAGGTTCGTTAAACCTACAGTTTCTAAATGGTGTACTTTACACGTCGACACTAAGATTGCATGTTTGGTTTCCTAATTTTTATTCCCTTCTATAAAAAAGTTATTAAAATGAAATTATCTTGATATACGTAGGATATGAGTATGGGGTTTGAAAGCTCCTACAAAAAACTTATCAAGTGAGAGAAATCATATGGGAGCTCCACTTTTAGGCAAGGCCTAAAATCTCTATATTAGCTTCTCTTCCAGTCCAGAATGAACGATGTCCCTGATATATACAGATAGTGATCCAATGATCCAAGAATATACAATTAAATTTTTGTGATACACTTACACACTCCTACCAAGACACGGTGCAAAAATTATAATCAAACTATATTCTAGTATAAAACCACAAGCTATAAACAATAAAAGACAGAAATGCATTTCTTTCATCATTTCTGAATAAAACGGTGGGCATGTGGAGGCTTGGTGATAACTTTATACAGTATAAATGGTGATAGAAAACTTTATGGTCTCCACTTTCCAATGCCATTTTTTTCCTGGGCTCATTTGAGGTCTTCTGTGTGCTGTTGAAATGTAGTTTGGCAGCACATTTTGCTGAACTCTCTCAGCCATGGGTAATGATATTACCTTGAACACAGTTGAATAAAGGGGGTGTCTAAAACCACTCAAAAAAAAAAAAGAGCTTCTACAGACTCAGTTTATAGTATCCAATTCACTTTATAGAACGGTATCTAATGGCATAAATTATACCTGATTGCCTCTCAACTATTTGTTTGAGGGTATGCCACTATTACTGTTATTCTGCTCCAACAAAATGAACAGACTCGAGCCACTACTGGTTGGTATTCAATAATGACATAGGGTGGGAAAAAGCTGAAGAAGGGAAAAGAAAGAAAAGGCTTTAACTTTCTGGCAGTTCTGCGTATTGTCGAAAATGACCATCACATATACGAGAATACTGAGAGACCTAGATGAGCTTGAAGGGATTTATTTACTCGAGTATTCCACTACTGTTGTATATCCTGTAACTATTGTTCAGGCTGTTTTTTAATAGCACCTGTAAACACTCTCTGCTATACACCTCCATATGCCAGCATGTGTTCAGAGTTGAGGAATGTGCAGCCTGAGCAATTCATGGGAATCGGTGCTCTTGAAGACTGGAATAATTCAGTTGGGACTGTAAGATAACCTCACATATGCGTTCCTTCTACAAAACTTTGCTGAACATGCAAAATTAATCCTCTTTCATTTGTAAACGTTTCCAGATGTATCCAGTGAGAGTACACTGCACAAAATTCTGAAGAAGAGGGAAGGTGTGTGAATATCCACTATCACCCAATTTGTCATAGTCTGCTGTTTATTAACGCAACTTTGCTTATTTTAACTGTTCTCAGCTAATTTCCCCTCAATACTTACATCATTCAGATGGGTCTAGTCCTTCTTTTTATGGATCTAATCCAACAATTCATTCCATTTCCTCACTTTTCCTCCTGAACTGTGTGCTGTTTCTCTCTAGTGGAAGGTGCGGTGAAAGCAGCCACTGCTGTAGCAGTTCCTCCCTCTAAGGCAAAGCAGTTCCTGGCTTCTCTCCGAAGGCCTAAAAGGAACCTCTGGGACCGCAGCCGTCCTGATGTTCAGCAGTGGATCCAACAGTTCACGTACATGGGGTTTGATGAGGCGGTGAGTTAAAGATCTTAATACGTCTATGACTCCATCAAGAAGTTGGTGATGTCTCTCAGTATTAAGGGTCTTTCTGTCTAAGTATTAAATACGAATTAATATACAAAATCAGCTGCATTCTCTGTGTGCTGTGCTATGAATAATAATATTTGGAATGTCAGTATATATTTTAGAGGAGGTTTGAACCCAATGTGTGTGTTTGTGTATACTATGCTTAACAAATTTATTAGAGCACCTGTCAAAAATAAAACAATTACAAATATTTTTGAAAGGTTTATGACAATTAAAAGTTTAAAGAACTAGGCGTTCGAAAAAGTTAAAAGATTATTAAAAAAATAATATTATTCTTTCATTCATTTACACCCTGAACAGCTCTCCAGTCCATTAAAGGGCCAACTCATACAACCATTCATACTCCCATTCATACCTAGGAGCAATCTGAAACAGCCGGTTAACCTAATATGCATGTCTTTGGACTGAGGGAGGAAACCGGAGAACCCTGAGCAAACCTACAAAAGCCTGGGTAGAATTTCACACAGTAAAGAACTCACCAAGCCTGGGATTTGAACCCAGGACCTTCTTGCAGTGAGATGGATGTGCTAAACACTATGCCAGTGTGCCATTCTGTTTTCAGTATTAACTTTGGCCTCCTTTGGACTTTATAAGAGTGTAAACTCTTGATGGTGGTCTTTACATATTTTCCCACTGTTTCCATAGCACTGTGTTCCAAATAGTTTATAGCTCCTTATAGTCCTTAAGTTTATTTGTGTGGTCATATTGTGAATCAATTAAATCCTATATTTGTTCAAATGGTTTCAAAGCTTATCTAGTCCATCCTTTCCACTGTTCCAGACTGCTGATTCTTCTTTAAATAATCTCTACACAATTTATTTGAATTTGAATGTATTTATAAAATTGTAAAACTGTACACACACATACATATACAGTACAGACCAAAAGTTTGGACACACCTTCTCATTCAATGAGTTTCCTTTCTTTTCATGACTAT
>JAQMYF010000012.1:39915964-39928813 GCA_030014195.1 Neosilurus mollespiculum | reverse complement strand
TACACACACTCCTCTCTCTCTCTCACACACACACACACACACACACACACACACACACACACACACACTTAATATCCATAAGAATAAAAATTTATTTTCTGGTCATTATGGGTTATTGCATGCAGCCTTTCGATGGCAAAATGTAATATATTCATTACATTAATTTGCCTATCAAAGTATCAGATAAAATTATGATGGGTATTTAACCTCCCTGAATACACTGACAATTTTTTTTGTGTGTGTGAGATGGAAGGAAGGGGGGGGGGGGTGTTGTAAAAAGCGCATGGGAGATAATCTGACTATAACTGGATTAGACAAGGAGATGGCAGGAGAGTTCGAAATATATGATGACAGTTTGCTAATAAGAGACTAGCCTAAGATGACATGGGGTTCCCTGCTGACAAACTGACATTACCTTTTATAGTTGCTGCTCCTATACATTCCCTTATTTAACAATGAATAAAAAAAAAGGTGAAAAGAAAAGGCATAACAGCAATGCCTAACATTACTAATAATTGTAATTATGCATTTTCCCCCATTAAAAAAAAAGATATGTTGACGAAGAAAACCAATGAATTACGAATCCAAAAAGAAGAAAACGTGTGATTAAAATGAATGAGTTGTGGATGTTTACTGAGCAGGAGGACTTGACTCATATGATACCATTAGGAAAATATTTAGAAGAAAACCATTCAGCTTTGTGCCTCAAAAGCAAACAAGGTGTAGGCTCTCTCTGAGCTCAATTCTAAAGCTCGGCAGAGATAAAGTCAGCTCTTGTTTCAACAAAAGATTTGTAGCCTCATCACTATTCTGTTTAACTGACAAAGAGATTAGCAGAAAAACAAACACAATCTGTGGTATTTGTTTGGATAAATTGCAGCTTTTCCATGATGTGGTATATGGGTGGTGATGTGGGATTTAGATGATACACTTGCCAACCAGAAAAAGTTACGCACTCTATTTTGTTGGAGCGCCTTCAGTCTTGATTACAACAAAATCACCATGGCACTTTTGCTCAAGCAATGAAATTAAGTCAGCTGATGACCTGAATTTACTGAATGACCAAGTGATTCCATCAATGCACTTTTTCTTCCCTGATGGCATCGACATAAAATTGGGGCTCAAATAATGAAAGCGTGGTTCAGGGAGCATGAGGAATCATTTACACACATGAACTGGTACCACAGAGCTCTGATCTTAGTGAAAGTCTTTGGGGTGTGCTGGAGAAGACCTCATGGAGTGGTTCAATTTTCCTCTTATCGGATTAAGATGTCGGTGAAAAAAGAACCCAACTCTGGATGGAAATAAATGTTGTGATGTCACTTAAGTTGTTGAAACAATACCATGGCCATTACGCGCTGCAATTAAGGCTGATGGGCGTCCAACAAAGTATTAGTGTGCGCGGCATTGTTTTTTTTTGGTTTTTTGGCCAGGGAGTGTGGATGACATACTGGGATTTGTTTATATGAAGACATTGGGTGAAGCTGCTTCAATCACTACTTTCCATTGTATTATCGTTGTATAACTTTAATTTTTCTGTGCGTTTCAGGGAGTATGGGAGTTTGTTATAAAGAGTCAACCTCAAACAAGTTTGTCCTGCTGCATTCTTCTACACACCCATAAGTTACTTCAGGAGTACAACCTTTTCAGCACCATCATGATCTCATCCTGCATAGGTCATCAACATGCCAGCTTTTTTTCACCACTTGGTAAACATGCATTTAAATGTTAGAATGCCAGTTGAAATGTAATGAAATCGTCCAAAAATTTACCAAAATAGTGTGATATTTTGATCTGGTATTTAATTCCTGTGTCACATTGTTAAGACATTTTTTTTCACCTGGTTTATCAACATGGACCAGATTGACGTGATTTCTTTAAAAAGCACATCAAGCAATAAAAGTTATAAAATGCATATTGTCCTCTACAGAGATCTTAATTTCACAATGTGAAATCCCTGACCTACAAAGATAAAATGTGGAACGGCTACAGATAAATCTGATCTAACTCTCCTTCAGAAAATGTTTCCATGAGGGTCATGAAATTCTCTGCATGTATAAAAGGCCTGACCGAAAGAATTATGCAGCAAGCATGACTGTGGCTATGGTGAAGGAGTTAGGAAATTAATCGATGAAGGCTGCTTCCAATCACTCAGACAGACCTTCACAGCCAAGGCTCTGAATCACACTGTCAAAAAAAAGGATGATTGACTGATGGCCCTGCGATGGCCTGGCGAGCTGTACAGGGTGTACCCCGCCCTCACCCAGAGTTGGCTGAGATGGGCGCCAGCCTCCCCACGACCCTAATTAGGAATAAGCGGTTCAGAAAATGAATAAACGAAAATTGCTCCTGATTTGTCGGATGTCCATTGCATCTCATTGTAGACTCGTCGTATCGTTATGAAAAGTCTGGAGCATATCAATCATCACCTCTTAGGCATGTCCTGAATCAAAATAACCATCCAAAATAGAGAAATTCGCACTCTCTGTAGTGTCCATGTTCAAAATAGAAATGTTGGTAACTTCCTGCTAAAAAGACAATTTGTTCATCCAGTCAGCGATAAACCTCCCAAGTAACCCTACCTTTTCGGTCGCGGGGCTTCCGTGTTTAATGCTTTTGCTGTGGCGGTTACCTTTTGCAGCAGTGCTTTTTCATTTTGTTGTGTTGATAGGTATTTTGTGGTTGTGCTTTGCACTTTTGGGGGACCATACAATCTGCCTGGTACAGTCTCCTCTGAAAGGATCGGAACGGCAAGGTCAATTCTTTTGTTTTGGCTATAGGCTGTTTCAAAGGAACATTCACATGCACAAGAAGTGATGTCTTCATTCCAATCACTTTTCTGGTTGGCCGAAAAAAATCAATAGTGACGTACCATAATCTGTGCTACTGGTAGAATGTTTTAAATACAGAATGCAAACATTTTAAACCGGACTACATGTTGGACTGTAATGAAAATTTTCTTATATGGTTTCTATTCTATGGTCTCACCCAAATGAGGATGGGTTTCCCTCCTGAGCCTGGTTCCTCTCAAGTTTTCTTCCTTGTGTCAACTGAGGGAGTTTTTCCTTGCCACTGTCGCCGCAGGCTTGCTCATTAGGGATGTGTAGGGGGTTGTAGAAAAATTTTTTGATTCCTCCCTAAACTAATTTTACTATGTAAAGCTGCTTTGTGACAATGTCAATTGTAAAAAGTGCTATACAAATAAAACAGAACTGAACTGAATTAAATATGACCATGTTTTTGTGCTGTCAGGTTTTTAGATTAATGCTGAATAATACATTTAACTCTTCACTTACATATTGCTCCACAGCCACAACAACCGCAGCAACATTGTTATAACTCTCACCTAACCAGATCAATACAAATATTTAAAACTTGAGGCCAAAACTTCTCACATGTTCTATCTAAAATGGGTGAATGATGAGGTATATAACACATTCACTTCCTAAACAAAGAAAGCTAAATAATGAACCCTTCCAGTTATACCCATACAGTATCTGTTTGCAATTTCTCTCGCTTGTGCAGAAAACCCGCAAAACAATAGTCAAGGACATCAACAACCTCTACAGGGCAAGGCTGAAAATACCCCAAGCCACCATTCACCAGGAGAAAGAGCAGAAAGAGTGTGTTAAAACCCACAAGATACAGAACAGAATCTTGGTTTTGGACATGCCAAATATGAGCAAACCCACACTGAGTTTTGCACACTGCGCTTGAGGCGATGCCTGGTGCAAACAAACCGTTTGCATACACTAACATGTCACTTGAGTGCCTTTATCTTTGATCTTTCATTGGATTGCCTTCAGCTTTGCACATTTGTAAGGGCAGTGTTTTGACAACCTCCTAACATTAACAAGCATATCCATCCAAAGTTGTATTATTTTTCACAGATATTATCGAACAAGGGAGACTTGAACCACTCCATAAAGTTTTCTCCTGTACACCTCAAAGACTTTCAATGCTGATAAGGCCAGAGTGGTGCCAATTCAAATGTGAAATTTTTTCCTCATGCTCCCTGAACCACTCATTCAATATGTGAGCCTCAATGATTATCTTCATGCCATCTGGAAAGTAAATAAAATCCACCGATGAGTCATTCAGTACATTCAGACTGTCATCTCACTTCATTTTTTTTTTTGCCACATAACACAGCTGAGCCTCAAGCTGACCAACTGAAACAACCCCAGATCATAATGTTGTCTCCGCAGGCTTGTACAGTGTCCACAATACATGATGGGCACATCACTTCCAAAGGTCATGGAGTCTCCTGAATCCAGATTCATCCTTTTTCACTGCATTCAAGTACAAGCTTTAAGCTCCCTAGTCAACTGAAGCCTTTTATTCCAATTAGCATTAGTAATTAGGTAATTAGTAATTAGGTTTCCTTAAAGGGTACCTGTGGTGAATTAGTGTTACTAGCTATTTAAAAGGACATCGTATAACATCAGCGGATGCTTCCAGCAACATCAGTCCAAGTGTGTGCGAATGTTACAACTCTAGGCATGCTCAAAGACCTGTTGCCTTTTTGATTGGCTGTTCCAGCCTGGTAGTGACAACGCGTTGGATTGGCTGGGCTACGTCACTGACCTGTGTAGCATAACACATTATTGGCCAGTTCTGAGCTGCACAAACAACAAAGTGCAGAAAAAGTGGAAAACACATCCTTATATTCCTAAATCAACTGACCTCAGGAAAGCCAAATGAGCAAAACGTTACCTGCATAAGCCATTTTGGATTTACCGCCACGCTCATCTCTGGCAGCATTCTCATCCTCAGTTTCACTGTCTCCACAAGAGACGTCAACCCTGCCCAACACGTTGACATCACTTCCGGGGAAAAACCAACTGTTAATCTGCTAATGCCCGTAGTTTAGCACACCACTTGTAATCCATGGGATAATATCACCCAGTTTTATGCTTTTTATGGCCATTTATGTTAAAAATAGGCACCTGTATCGCTTACACATATCATATACGCACAAATTATCCTGTACGAATGACCAATATCGATACTCTTTAAGGCCACACAGATGTTTTGTCCTAATAGTTTGAGTTCTCGTCACATGTGCACGTGAAAATATTTTAATTTCATGATTAAACACAGGCACGAGATCAAATGACAATTTCTTTTATGCTTTATCAAACATATCAGCGATCCCTGAACACAGTTAGTTAAAATATTTATCAACATGTCAATAATGAATTCATTAAAATCCTTTTCAATTTGTAACAAGTTCTCTTTCTTATTAAAAGAGTAGCACAGGCATACCTGTTTCATGTACGCATAACACATGGTCTCAGCCACGCGCTTCCCTTCATCATAACAAGCCCTCGGTCCGATCGGGTTCACATGACCCCAATAGTCTTCATTCTGAGGATGCACCTCTGGATCTACATGTATACATAAACATAAGGCAATTTATGTGCCTACACATTCATTTGAACTGATAAGCTGGCCTATTACTCATAAGCACAAAACCATGCATATACAAATACTCTGACACACCCCGCTGGGCATAACCAGCTGAAAGATGGGGGGAGTGTGTGTGTGTGTGTGTGTGTGTGTGTGGGTGGGGTGTCTGTGAAAAAAAGTGTCTGTCTTTATAAAGCAGTCAATTTGAGTGTCAGAATAAGAATTACATTAAGAAGATAAAAATAAGAAGACATTAACCCTGTCCTCTAGCTTCAAATCATCACACAACACTTGTCTCTTTGTTTTTAAATCATATGAGTGCCCTTAAGCATAGACGCTCAAAAGCTTTACTGAATATATTGAATATACCAGCAGGGCTTATGTACAATGAAAGGCTGTAACAAGCATGATCGATTTTGTTTAAGATGTCAGAAGTACTTGGGGGCATTGTTATGCCCCTTATTTGTTTTTGAGTATCTTTGCATGTGCAATACCTAGAAAAACACTTTTGTTATTTAAGGGTACTCCCATACCTCCATAAACCTCTGATGTGGATGCAAGAAGCAGTCGAGCACCCACTCGCTTCGCCAGACCTGAAAATAAAGAGAGACAAGAAAATCAATTCTATATTCTCACCTGCATCATTGGTGGGTATTATTAAAGAAAGAATAAGAATCATGACCCTCAATCATGACAAAAGCCTCTTCACCCTCAATAAGTATACAAATGACAAGTAGGGTCCACCGAAAAACAGCCTTAAAACATACACATGCTTCTGTGAAGTTTAATCCAGAATTCAAGAAGGCACCAATCTTTCCCCATGTAAACACTACATGTACAATCCAGGTTAAAAGCACTGCTTAAGTCTGTGATGATAAGTACAACAGGACAGCAAAGAGCTGAGATATACACACACACACACACACACACACACACACACACACACACACACACACACACACACATATATATATATATATATATATATATATTATAACAGGAGAATATATTATATCGTAAGTAATACTGTAGAATGCAAACGCACAAATAATTCCAGATCCATTTTTATTGCACATCCGCCCTTTTTATTGAGGCAGATGATGACTTTGCTTTTTTAAGTGATAACCAGTTTGATTTTAAAAACAAATGTGGGTAAAATATACATGCCCATGAAAACACCTTCACAGGGTATAACAAAAAAGTCACGAAAATCATGATTTATTATGAGAAGAGAGGTGGCTCGGTGGTTAAAGCAATGGATTACTGATCCAAAGGTTGGGGGTTCAATCCCCAGTACCACCACTGTTGTGCCCTTAAGCAAGGTCCCTTAACCCTTAGTTGCTCAGTTGTATAAAAATGCCAGTTGTAAGTTGCTCTGGATAAGAGCGTCTGTCAAATGCCGCAAATGTAAATAGTAGCAAATATTACTGCTACTATTACTAACAATAATACTGCAAATAGAATTATTCAAACATAAATGCTTAACAGTATTAACATATGCAACATTTGAATGTGTGAATGAATTAATATTTGTAATTATTGTTCACGTTATCATATATCAACAATAATTACAAATATTATTTCACACAAAAAAAGCTGCATACATTAACAATTCAGCAGAAAAACAATTACATAAACACTGAAAGTAATATTTTTATAAACATTAAAGTCATTCAGTGCATTAATTAAACACTATGTTTATGATATAATTATATGGCACTTTTTATTCATAAATCTTTAATTTGAAATGTGTCTTATTTTATTCATGGAATATGCAGTTTAAGTGAAGTTTTATTCAGCATTGCATTGCTTATAAATTACACTGATCAATTTATCTGTGCCATGTACAGCTTTACCTCATGATTCTCAGTGAAATGTTATCGTTAATTAAATATAAACTATATTACTATATAGTTACATTAGTTTAGTGTGAAATTCTGTAAATAAAATGTAAATCCTTTCATACAAACCTACACGTTACTGTCATCAGTCCATTTACTGAACAATCTTCACAGAAGACAAGTTCAGCTGATGCACACTGGATGTTCGATTAAGAAAAAACAAAGTTCCCGCTGATTAAACGTTTGGTTAAGGAAAAAAAAAACCAAATTCCCGCTGAATAAACGTTCAATCTAGTTCCCGGGGTCATGGAGGCAGGGATAATAACAGCAGGTGCTTGAACAAAAATGGCATATAAATAACACAGCTGCATTTAAAAAAGGCATGGCGCACGAAAAAAAGAAAAAACAACCTAGCTGGAACAGCTGATAATGTAAACATTGTTGCATTGTATTTTTTTTTACTGCATATCGGCAAAAGAGTAAACACCCATAAAACGGCAAAATGAAAAAACACGCATTATATTCTGATGTTAAAATGCACAGTTCCTACAAAAAGTGTGCAAAGCTTAGGTAGGTCTGTATTCTGCTAGATGAAAATACATTTCCGCTATAATGCAGAACTCCACGCAGCAGTAAAGATGAACTTTTCCTAGAAAGTCCTGGTGGTGGCCCTTTAAAGTAAAATTATGTGCATCATTTCACACCTGCCTTAGTTCCCTCACCAAAAAGTTACTCCCTAATTGGCTTTCTAACTGCTTTCTGTCATCTTTTTCAGGCAGCAACAGTAGTTAGGGGTAAAATTCTAGTTTTCAGGACACAGTGATAAACATAGTGTACACTCTGCTATTACAGTGTGAATGTGGCAATACTTACCAAGCATATTAAGTGTGCCAATAGTGTTGGTTTTTAGGGTTTTGATGGGATTATACATGTAATTGGGAGGTGATGCAGGGGAAGCCAGGTGATAGATCTGATCCACTAAAAACAAAAAACAAAACAGCAGAACAATTCAATATATAGTGAAAAAAGCTATGCATCATTTTTATTTCATAACTTTTATGGGTGAATAAACTCAGTGGCCTTCTAAGAAAAACTGGTATTTCATACAGTAGTCTATAAAAACAACTGCAACATCTGGATTAATTTAATCACCTAAAAAGTAAAGAAATGGGGAAAACTAATTAAATTTTTTTCAGGGCAACAATACAGACTTTTTTTGAAATTTACACATAGATACCAATGTAGGACTCATGATTGGAATTCTATTTATACTGTAGCATGCAAAGGAGTGCAAGTGCAGTCAATACTGGAGGTGTACGCACACACACACACACACAATGTCCACTGGTGAAAGAAAAGATCAAGGCTGACTGATAAAAAGGAGATTAATGTGTCAAAATAAAAATCATCCCAGCTGAAACAGGCACATCATGTACAATGGCATTTAACCTCATTGCTTTTCCAAGAATGACAGTGTAGGGCAGGTTAAAGTCAGCTAAATTGCTGCTTGAAGCCCAAGAGGACCCGTTGAATAGCTATTCATTCCTACTACAGTATTTTCATGTGTCATGAATACACCCTTGTGCAAATTAATCGGAAAAAAAAAAAACAAACAAAAAAAAAAACACTAAACATATCAGGTTTTTTGCTACTTTTATTTAATATTTCCTAAAAGACAAGACACAAAGCAACAATTAATACATTGTGTGTCCACCCTTGTGTTTGTTTTTTTTTTTTTTTTTTAAAGAAGTTATTCAATGCAGTTTGGAATGGAGTCCACTAATTTGGAGCATTCTTCACTGATTTTGCGGTCACGGTACCACACCTCTATAATGGCTTTCACAAGCTTCTCTTTACTCTCACAGTCCTTTCCACGAAGTTTCTCCTTGTAAATTCACCAGAGATTCTCTATTGGATTGAAATCAGAAGAGTTTCCTGGCCAGTCTTGTACAGTGATTTGCTCCTTGGCCATATACTAATTCACAAGTTTTGATGTATGACAAGGAGCCAGATCTTGTTGAAAAAGATCCATCTGGAAACCTTTTCTTCAGCTCTGGAACCACTCCTCGCTGGAGAACTTCGATGTATAGTGGGCCGCAAATCATGCCTTCAACGACATGCAATCCACCAACTCCTTCATAACTGAAACAACCCCAAAACATCTTTTTCAAAGGGTGTTTTACAACTGATTGATGTGGGACTCTGAGTTTCTCCCCAGAGGATCTGACATGCTAAATTCTTTGTCCTTGAACGAAAAACATGAGTCTCATCACTGAACACAACTTTTCTCCACTGCTCTTTTGTCTGGTTCTTGTATTTCAGTCCCCATTTGTAGTGCTTTCATCAAGAGTTAATTTTTATGGGTCGTTTTGCCTTTCGACCGACAGCCAGAAGTCTTCACCAAACCGTTGATACAATACCAAAAATAAATTTGTAACACAGAGAGCACTGCAAAAAATCTAGTCTGAAGAGAAAAACATCAGTTGATAACTTATCACTGTTGTGAGTCTAGAACTGAGCTTATGCTAAAAGAAAGGAAAATGGGGCTTTGTTTCAGTTAATTTGCACAAGGGTGTGTATCAGCAATTCTGTGCTATAATTAAATATGTTGTTAGAAATTAAAAAAATAATAAATACAGCATACAATGCAGAGATTATGATTAAGAATTAAAATAAAGGTGTTCATGAAAGAAAATGTGTTACTGCCTGAGAACAATAATTTAATTCAATTTAATTCATTATTCAAGTGACCATGTTTTGCAGTAAGGGACACATAGCTGCTCACATTACAAATGTGATGTGGCTGCAGCCGTCACAGGCCACCTACGATTGTGGTCCGAGTGATAAGATCATGAAATGATTCTGTACATGTTTACATCTTTTTCAGATAGAGACCATACCACCAATGTGTCTTACATCACGAGTACAAATACAAAAAAATTGCCATAGAATGCCTGAAGATGGTGAGATGGAAGAATTTAAAGCAACAATGTCTGATTTAGTAATAGTATAGCACATAAAATTATACTAAAGAACTGCAACTATCCCATTTTTATCCAGCAGATAAATAATTTCTTATAATAATACACGCAAAAGTACAAAACTAACATTTCCTGATTATGTAGCATTACAAGAAAGTCACTGATTCATAAACAACACACTATGGTAGTCTTAGAATATAAACACAAAAGACAAGTTGAGAGAGAACAATGACTAAATCGCTGTACATGCTCTACAACATATAGTACGATCGTATTATACTGAAATGACTCCAGCTATTCAATAGAAAGGTCATCTACATTGCCACATCCATACATAATCTCTGTGCAAAGAGTTTATTCTCTCATTAAAAAGTCAAGACCATTTTCTTTTTCATTAGTTCAGAAAGTTTAGAAGCATAGCAATACCTACCTTCGATGTACAGTGGCTCCACCACATCATGGTTGATCAGCTCAAAGTTCTCATGGCCAATCCAGTGCTCTACGTTACGCTTGCGGCCGGTAAAAAAATTATCGACCACAGTCACCTCGTGACCGTCCATCATCAGTTTATCAGTCAGGTGGGAGCCCACAAAGCCTGCACCCCCAGTGATCTACAGCCAGAGGAAGTCTATTAAATGACCGATTAAAAATAAACAACATGCGCTACCTCATACATCTCAAACTCTTCAACTCAATACATTTGCAATGCATCTTATCAAGCACCTCTACATATCAGATAATCACGTACCGCTCACATGCTAAATTACCCATGTTGAATCTAGTTATACTAATTTCTCACATCACTGTCGGATCTGTCGGTCGTGTTTATAGAGTAGAAGTCAATATCTATTCACTCGATTCATTAATTTAGTGCACTAATTTTCTGCAGAAGGAAAAAAACGTGACACTTCCATTACAGAGGAGTTCAAGTGCTCTGTACTGACTTGCTCTAATTCAATTTGTAGGAGAAAATGGCAGGGAACATTTATTCAAGTCAAATAGCGCTTTTAATTTGCAGACTTGTCTCTACTGGAATTTCTTCTATTTTGTAGTTAGATATTGTACATTGATGCACCCTTAATAGTTAAAATAATGCTCCTGGGTGTCCATTATTGATTTCAGCGATATGAAAATTATACAAGTATATTTTGCATTCTTACCAGAATCCTCTTCCGATCCTTCTCGGAGAGAAACTTCACAGGTGGATACTTCTGTGTTAAACTGCAAAAATAACAATCAAGGTTTCAGGAACAATTACTCCAGACTGAAAATCTAACATGGGTAAAAAATTGGGGGCAGCTGTAGCCTAATGGCTAGAGAAGCAGCTTTGGGACCGAAAGGTAGCAGGCCCGATTCCTGAACCAGCATGAAAAATGTGTGGCAGTGAGCTACACCTTCCCTTCCTCCACCTTCATGGATGAAGTGCCCTTGAGCAAGGCACCTAACACCCAACTGCTCTCCAGACGCCCCAATGTGTGCCCCCACTGCTCCGAGTGTGTGTGTGTGCGCTCACTGTTTACAAGTGTGCATGTGCTCACTTTGGATGGGTTAAATGCAGAGTCAATAATTTCCATTCCGGGGTTAATACAGTACAGCAAAAACAAACAAACAAAAAAAAACAAAACAAAAACAGGTGATGGAACACAGAACAAAAATATTTTCATGCAGATTCTATAACTATTTCATAGAGAAGAGTCTAATAATGGTGGGCTTGATGCTGACACTACATCACACTACAGGTGTGATAGAAAAGCTAATTGATTTCTTTGCGAATTTTGCAATTTGCATCAACATGTTTTGCTACTCCACATGCAAGCAAATATTTGATGGCTTAAATATGTATATCATGCAAAAGTCATGAGAAAGAAGCACAACAATTTGCGACTGATTTGCGAGTAATTTGTGATTGGTTTGAGGATGTTTGCCAAAAAATAAATAAACTAAAATTTTAATCTCGTGTCGTCAATCAGTTGTTTTGTTCGCTTTTCATTCTCAAAGGCGAACCAGGTGACCAATATGCAATGCCACGAGACAAATTTGTAGGCGAAGCGGCAACTTGTGTTAAGAATTAAGCTGGCTCGGCTATGACCTTCAGCCTTGCATATACTCAACCAAATACACCATCAGGTTTCCGTCGGGTAACTAATGAGGCCCGGCACATGCTCTTTACTGCATATATCAAGACTCTCTGACCAGATGTTAAAGGTAAATTAGACTTCTGAATCTTACTCTTCAGAAATACACTTTGGTCCCATGTGCTCCGAGCTGAATTACTAAACATTCCAGTCTTTGTAAAGTCTTTTGAGTGCATTTGCATACCATGTGTATGTGCATTTTAAACAGCAGGCTGTCACTCATATGAACCAGAAACAACATCATCTTTATTAAAAATTTAATATTTTTATACACCTACATACAAAAAAATAAATAAAAAGAAATAATAATAATAACAACAACAACAACAACAACAATAATAATATCACACTTCACATTTTAGATATTCCATGCATCAGTGGTAAAAACATCACACTTAGAAATAATTTGGGCAGTAACAGGCAAATATGTTAATCCTATTAATCCTTTAGGAGAAGCAAATAATTTCCCTGGCTTTGTGG
>JAQMYF010000012.1:39899674-39911310 GCA_030014195.1 Neosilurus mollespiculum | reverse complement strand
ACACACACACACACACACACACACACACACACACACACACACACACACACACATATACATACACACACACACACACCCACGTATGTATGTGTGTGTATATACATAAAAATCTATTTTCAAAGGAAAAGAGCACGGGAGTACTTCTCAATGTTTCCATTTGTATGTATTTGTGTATGTACTTTTTTTTTAAAAATACACAAACTTTGAGATAAATCTCATAATACCTGCATATTTTATTTACAATCCTATATAACCCTGTTTTAATGGGAGTACACACAGAAAGTGATTCACATCTGCCCCATCATCAGGGCCAATAATTTGAGCAGAGATGCTTTCCTCTTTCCAGTCACCTCCTCCAGCTCTTCCATGGGATACTGAATGATTCGTAAGCCAACCGAGAGAGAGAGAGAGAGATCACCTCTAACGCCTGTTCTGGGGTTATACAGGCACTTCTAGGAGGCATCATTCAGAGGAAACCTATACCTGCCGCCTGTTACTGCCATCTTGCTCTTGTTTACTACCCTCAGCTCAGATCCACCGTAAATCAAACAGCTTGACTGCTTTGCCTTATGGCTCAGCTCTCTCTTCAACAAAACAGACTGCTAGTGTACATGCCACTGCAGGCACTACACTAATTCACCTGTACGAGAGTCGGGTACCCTGTACTCCTGAAGCAATCCCCCTCCACAGGACACCCAGAGGGACACAGTCATACACCTTTACAAAGCACACTTAGACTCGTTGAGCAAAATCCCTTTTAAGCCTGATAATTCTCTGATAACAGCAGAGATATGGCTGGGTGTGCTTGTGTTGCTCTGGGTGTGACTTCACACTTGCATTAAATTAAAATTAAAGCGACCATTAATAAAGAACAAATATGTCTACTTGTGCAGTGGTTTACTAATTTCTGCTGCACCCTGAATTCCTTAAGTTGTAGTTGTTCCATCAGAAAAGCAGACAATACTCTGCATAAAACAATCAGTTTAGGAGACCAAAAAATAAAAAATAATTAAAAAAAAAAAAACCAAAGATTCACAAAGCAATGCAAACACACCTGAGCTCAAGATCCCGAATCTTCTCTCTCAAAGGTGCAACAGCCTGTAATAAAATCATAAAAAAGAAATAAAAAAACAGACAGAGGCTGGACTGGGGCAGATATGACAAGTGCATAATTCGGCTTTAAAGTTCAAACATCTCTGAAAGAGAAAATTATTTTGCTTTTAACAGAACGACCTCATTTGTATGTAAAAATATGTTTAATCCCTAAGGTCAGCCAGATATGAGCAACATGTTTTGCAACATTATTTTTCCTTTATTGAGCAGCTGTGGCAAATCAGTACTGGTAAGATAACTGGCTTTCATGTACTCTTCATGATAATGAGACATGATAATTATTCCACAATTTCAGCATCTAGATGATACACTGCCTCTACAGTAATATGAAGGATAAAGGGCAGAAACATCACATTTAATTATTAACACTTATGAAAGGGTTGGTGCTGTGCAACCGATCATATTTTGACTGCGATCACAAGTTCAATTTATTTATTTATTTTAGACCTGTGCCACTATTTGTTTCCATAACCTTTTCGTCTGTTATTTTGAAAATAAATAAATGAATAAATAAATAAATAAATAAATAAAATAAAACATTCATTATATGTCAATAACTTACATAACATAATTTTAATTTGCTTTACATTGAGGGGTATTACATAAAGCCAGAACGTTCGGCTAGTAAATATAAATTGTTCTGAGTCAAATTTATAATTTCATTTGAACTGTTTTGATAAAAATTAAAAAATAAAATACAGGGTGACCATCACATTGACCAGAGTTGTACACTATACTACAGTACAGTGAATACTATATCCCCTTTCTGCTAATAGCTGCCCCTAAATCCTACTTAACTGAACCATTACGAAACCGAAATGTCAAGGCACTTTCACACTGAGTATCAATCTGAAGTGACAAAGTGAGGGGAAAAAAGCTTATCTTCACCAACCTCATCTATCCTCTGCTCAATCTTCAGCTCACTTTGCTCCTGAATCGACCTGTGTGGCAGAGAAACAGCTGAACATTGAAGGAACTAGACCAACACCAACATAAAACTCTATACCAGGATATTCAGGACACTTTAATAAATATGGGAATTCATGAAATAATTCAGATGTCACAGATCCTGCCTTTCAGGATCGTTTGGTCCAGTGAGGGACACAGCGAGAGAAAAATAGGAGAAGCTTAATTACACTTCTTGATTAATCTCCTGGTTAATTAGCGCACCCAAATTCTCACAAATGTATCTGTCTTGGTACAATTCTGCACCATGTCCCAGTTTCAGTAGCACATATAGGGTAGAGCACATCTCCAAGCTATAGGTACCCCATTCACTAAAAAACCTAATAGAAGAAAAACTGACTGTTGCAGGAAAAATGGGAAAAACCTCTTAAGCCTGTGAGATAAAATAAAATAAAAAAGCAAGAAACATTTTTTGATTGCATGTTTTTTTTTTTTGGTTTCTGCTGACACTCAACAATAAAAATATTGGCATTTAAAGCGTTTAAAAAATGTTGCTCTTGGGTGACTTTATGACAAACATTCAATCAGCCCAGCTTTGTTTGTTGGATTGTGACCATCCACATTCCTATCGGTACCATATTTTCATTGGGGTTTAGATCTGAAGCTTGGGGTGGCCATAACCGGACACTCCGTACATATCTTGATTGATCTGGCAGTGTGGCATGGAACATTGTTCTCAGAGTTAGGGAACACTGTCGGTTTAGAATGAAGCAAGTTTTCTCCCAGGATAAACTTGTACACAGTTTGATTTATGTGTCCTTCATGAACAAATATCTGCCCCACTCTAGCGCTGATGAAGCTTCCCCAGATCATCCTCCATCAGGTCATGGGAAAAGCTGAAAATTGGACTCATCAGAGAAGTAAGCTCCCAATAGATACTTGCATGGTGTGGTCTTGTGTTATTATGCTAGAAAGTTCACCAATCCCAGGTGATGAGAGGAGTCACAACTGGGGGAAGAATTTCACCATGATATTGAGCTGTGTTGAGGTTTTCATCAATGACTCCAGCCCAAACCATGACTCCCGGCCCACCCCAGTGGTCTCGCTCCAGAACATTAGCTACCACATAGCGCTTCCCACACCTTCATCAAACTCGCACTCTGCCATCAGCAACACTCAACTTAAAACTTGATTTATCAGAAAACAGGGCCCTGTTCCATTAGAGAGCATAGTCCATAGCAGACGAACCTGCTAAAAGGCACATGTCAGTACCGTCAATGACTTGTACATCGGTTACGTAAAACCGCTTCCGGTAACTGAGAGCTGGGAGCACAGTAATTAGTGCTGGCTGTGTCACTGTACCATCTCCACAGTCCTGAAACCGTAGATATGTTGACATGTAACATTCTCCTGACTTACCTCTGGGACATTTCAACAACAAGAATACCAATGGCTCGTTCTTGCTCATTTTGACCCGACTGTACCATGAGCAGATGTTGTGACAAGACAAGGTCAAATGGTATTTAACTTGGACATTGTTGTGGCTTTGGGGCAGTGGTGGCCCAGTATCCAGGGTGCTGGATTACTGATTCCAAGGTTAGGGGGTTCAAGCCCCATTATCAATAGGTTGTCACTGCTGTCCCCCCAGTGCAGCTAACTGGCTTATCAAAGGCCGGCCATGTCTCTCACTGTCTGTGGTGAGAGGCATGTAAAAGAACCATTGCTGATTTTCGTCAAGAGTAGGCTGCATAGCCGTCAGCATGTTTCTGCCCTGCGATGGCCTGGCGAGCTGTCCAGGGTGTACCCCACCCTCGCCCAGAGTCAGCTGAGATGGGCGCCAGACTCCCCGCGACCCTAGTTAGGATTAAGCAGTTCAGAAAATGAATGAATGTTGTGGCTTTTGTTTAAACAAGTTTTAGACAACAAGGACTTCTCAAAGCTCTTCTGATAATCGGGGGCAAAATGCATTCAAGTGTAAAATGGTGTGGAACAATGCTCTGTCACAGAAAATTAAATTATTTCATTACCAAAAATGACAAGCTCATGCTTGCTATAAAACATACCGCAACAGTTTTAACGTTGCACTGGAAGTTTGGGTTAGTATATAATTATGACGGATTGACTTGCAAAGACTGCAAATCTTCTTCTAAAACAGTTTCATAAGACACAATATAAATAAAAAGTGATAAAGGAAAAACAAATGATATCCAAAAAAGAATAACCCTGAACATAATGAAGCTTGTTCTTTTACCTCATGTTGGTGTAGGCTCCCCAGACAGCTAAAATTGGGGATGGAAACAAGAATGTTAGCATTAATAACATGTCAACAATGTAATTCAAATACTAAAAGACATATCTGAAACCACAAGCAATATGTTATCTTGTAGATGTATAAATGTACATCTATCTTCATAAATATAAACAAAAAAGCATTTAAATTTGTAAACAGGTTCTACACCTCAGCCAATAGGAGACAAGCACATACAGTATGTGTACGTAATGAATTGATCCAGTTACTGGGAATTTACTTTTATTGGAAAATTTGACATTTCAAGCAGTACAGTATCTTCATTTTGCAAATTTTGGAAATTAATATTAGTGTATTTGCCTTTTTTTTTTTTTTTTCATTTTAATTTACACTGCACTGTATGTTTAAGAATTTTCTCATGCGTGTTCACTTTAAGAAGCCAGCAGCTTGTGGGTGTGATGTAAAGGCCTGCACACACTGGATACAAACATAAAAACCCAAGTGCGATGTAATTTTTGTTTTATATTGCAGGTTTTATTTCATGCTTGTTTCACACTGATATCGCCCCGCACTTGTCTGACCAAGTCATCTAGTAGAGATTAAGAAATAATATATAGACATGCTGTCAACAAACTAAAAGTTATTGGTACACTGATCTTGGAACTGAGGGGACAGCATGGAGTTTAACAATCCTATTCAACAGGAGTAGCTGACAGGTGCGCACACAAACACAAACACACGAGAACCAGGAAGAAGACATTCACTGATGTGTACAATGATCTTGAGCTAATCACACAAAGTAAAACTCCCAACTAGTCTGTTTATTCTGAAAAGGCTGAGGGTATTATAATAACAAAGCATTAATGTTTTAAAAAGCCACAAGGAGACATTAATGCACACATTACAGTCACTGGATGCATTTGTTCGTTAACAGGCTTATGCAAACAATTGGGTGGATAGTTTCATCAAATTTCTGGCAGAGGTGGGACACTGGACAAGGAAGACTCCAGAAAAAGCTAGGTTGAAAAAACAACCTTGTACATGTGGACTAGGCCTAAATACTGATGTGTTTATGTAGAAGACAGAGCTTTAAAAAGCTTTAAAAAATGCATTAGGAACATTCTGCACATATTTATGGTTAGTGATTCACTTACTGAAGCACAACGCTCTAATTGTGTAAAATGCAAAACACTAGTAAGCTGTTACTATTAAAACAGTGCAGTTATGTTTCGAAACGTCACTGTAAACAATAAAAACTTCAGGTTTTACTTGCAGCAGGGGTGGAATTTAACACTAGTCCACTGGCCTGTGGCGAGTCAAAAATCAGTAGGGCGAGTGAAATGAGCTAGCAAGTCATCCTGCTGGAGACCTGACAAATCCAATAGGCAAAGAAGATATAATGCTCCTGACCAGTAAATATAAAGGAGGACTAATAGTTTCATAATTTCACTAGTCCTGTTGGCCAGTAGCTTAGTTTTGCTAAATTCCACCCCTGTTGCAGTACACAGGCACAAATCATAAAAAGCCTGGAGTTATCAGACAGACTACAGAAAAAATGTAATTCAAGTCAGCTTAGACAGTGAAAGCCCAACCTATGCTCTCATGTACTAGAAAAATTATTACAATGGTATTTTGTTACCATTTAATGAATTGTGTTGTTTCAGCTGTGTCCTTTTGTGCTGTAAAATATTCCTTTCTCTTGTCAAGCTGTCAGAGAGTTAATTAACAAGAACGAGAAAGCATGAGAGAGAGATCTTACTGGCTCTCTCAATACAAAATGTGTACTGTGAATCTCTTTTTTTGCTACACTGTAATAATCCCACGAGGGAAATTATTGCCTCTGAATTTAACCCATCCAACGTGAGCATGCACACACTCAGAGCAGTGGGCTGCCACACACTGGGGTGCTTGGAGAGCAGTTGGGGGTTAGGTGCCTTGCTCAAGGGCATTTCAGCCATGAATGGAGGAAGGGAAGGTGTAGCTCATGCCCCCCTACCACCACCACCCTTTTTCCCCACTGGTTGGGGAATTGGACCAGCGACCTTTAGGTTCCAGAGCCGATTCTCTAACCATTAGGCCATGGCTGCCCCCAACACTTGTACATTATAAATTGAGGAACTAAAGGTACACTTCCTCTATGTCCTTTTATGCTCTAAAACATTCCTTTCGCTTGTCAAGCTGTCAGAGAGTGAATCAGCAAGAA
Organism: Neosilurus mollespiculum; assembly: GCA_030014195.1. NCBI lineage: Eukaryota > Metazoa > Chordata > Actinopteri > Siluriformes > Plotosidae > Neosilurus > Neosilurus mollespiculum. The sequence goes on along the minus strand of JAQMYF010000012.1, from coordinate 39,904,840 downwards.
TGAGAAAGCAAAGAGTAACCGCACCGGTGTGAGTGAGAGAGAGAGAGAGAGAGAGAGAGAGAGAGAGAGAGAGAGAGAGAGCTTACTGGCACAAAATGTGTACTGTGCATCAGCTACACTTGTAAATTATAAATCGGGCAGCTTAAAGTACACTTCCTCTGTGTACCTTAAGCTGCTCCATTTAAATCATATAAAAGCATGCAATGATGAAAATTCTCTCTGTGGGACTCGATTCCAATCTGGGCAGCACAGGAATCACTCCTGAAAGCGCTTCAGGACCCTGATCCGGTTCTGAGCTCTGGTTACAGTCTCCCGGTTAAGTTTTGCATGTTTTCCACGTGTTAATGAGGATGTCCGGTGGGTTCTCAGATTTCTTCCCACCTGAAAAAGGTGGGAATGCATGTCCCCAAAGTAAAAATTGTAAAGTTTTAAGGTGAGGACTTTTTTTTTTTGAAAGTTATGTTAAGGGTTAGAATTAGGCAAGTTGTGCTTATGCTTAGGTTTAATCTCCAGGAAATTCATGTAAGACTATGTATAGTCCTCTGAAGTTATGGAAACCAGGCGGTGTGTGTGTTCTATGAAATGCCAGGCTAAGCCACTTGTTGATATTGCACTTGGTTTGGGGTGCACTGCGACTTACACACACACACACACACACACACACACACACACACATAAACCAACTAATCAATGAATGGGAAGAGAGGAAAAGGTGCAACCTGTGGGCAACGACTCAAGACCCTAAAGTCTGGTTTGTGGACTGTTAAGAAGTAATCCTGTCATGTATGTAGAGTGCACTCACAGGCGATGTATGCGATGAGTCCAAGAGCTACGAGCAGTTTCATAATTCTTCGGTTAATGACAGTAATGAGCCAGGACATCCGCATCATCTACATCCAGCACATACAGCACCAGGCCGGGAAGTGGAGCTCCCTCACAGCCCCCGCATTACTCCGTGCTTAGGGACAAACGCTCCAGCACACGGCTCTTACTTCACACTCTCACTCCTGCTGTTTCTCCTGAAGAAGAAACAACACGAATCAGAACACTGGTGACTACAAAAGGTCCAGTACTGCAGGTACAAACATGTAAATAAAGAGTTCAGAGGCTTATACCCTGCTAGCTTGACACTGACAGACTGGCTAGTCGCTAATAACAGACAATAACAGTTACTAACACGCATTTGTCCGGTAAACAAACAGTTCAGTCACTCACAGTCTGTTGTGTTTTCGTCCCCAGTTACCGGTACAATGAAGAAACGGTGCATTCTCCTCGGAACACGCAGAAACTTCCCTATAGCTTTTGCTAGCCAGGGAGGAACAGAGCTAGCTAGCTAGCTAGGCTGTTGCGCGTGACTTCAACCAAGACATTTCACTGTTTCTTTCACTTTGTGAGGCAGACACTGATTCCTTGAAACGATCTACTGTCGTGAACCTACTTCTTCCCCATCACCCGACACCAATAACCGAAATAAGACTCTGCAAACACACGCTGCTCTTTGCTCTTATGCTTCTTGAAGCAGCCGTACACAAGACAAGCGATTAGATCAAGTCTCGATTGATTACCCTGCCGCACTAGCAGCAATATTGATCTAAAATGTGCACATCTGGTGTACTATTTATAGCAAATATTTATAGCGAGTTCATAAAAAGTTGCATATGACGCGTTTTCGCCATTTCTCAGTTTAAAACTAAAGCTAAAAAGCGGCGTCTTTGAACAAGTTGACTGCGTGTGCTAGTAGGGGAAAGCAATCGAATACAGATTTCTCGAACGCGAGAACAGAGCTTCATTCAGAGTGTGGACAGCACAGCAGTATTCTATTCACACTGACTACTACATACAGTAATTTTCCATTTCACACGTTTCCATATGCTGGCAGCTATGCTAGTATTGAAATTACCTGTCTAAATAAAGATTTCTTTTTTTTTTTTTTTTTTTTTTTTTTTTTTTTACATCAAATGGTGATTATTAAATCTCACACATTTAAACACAGATCTGCAATAATTCTGTCAAAACTATATCTGGAGTCAGGATACCAGTTTTTGACCAGTTTACAAAATGGACTGTCAAGAGATTGACTGTGAATATAATTTTTATTAGTTCATTTAAAAGCAATTGGAATTGATTAGGCTTAATCGCTGAATTTACAGCCATATACTAATTTTGTTTTTGATTACATTTTCTGTACATGCACAGTTGCTGGTTGGAAAAAGACAAAAAAAGACAGCAGAGGAAAACAATGGCGCACTCCAGTAAAAAACTAATTACAAACATGAAAACAGTTGCATTGTGAAGATATCATGATAAACTGGTTGTTGGAAGAGAGAAGCTTCATGGTTCACACGGCATTACAGGTTAAAAACTGGGCATTACAAAATTAGCAGGCGGCCGAATGTGAACTTTCTATATATTTACAACTATCTGATAAACTACCAGGTGGCACATCAATGGTGTACGACACCCTCACAGCCTGCCTCCTGGGTTTGAGTCTATGTGGAGTTAGCATGTTCTCCCCCTGTGTTTGTGTGGGTTTCCTCCCTGTACTCCCACTTCCTCCCACAATTCAAAGACATGCACATTAGGTTAACTAGCTATTCCAAATTGCCCCTTGGGGTAAGTGTGAATGGTTGTGTGTGTACTGGCCCTGCGATGGTCTGGCCAGCTGTTCAGAGTGAACTCCACCTTCTCCCAGTGTCAGCTGAGGTAGGCTCTAACCTCCCTGCAACCTTAACAGAATTAAGCAATTCAGCAGACGAGTGAGTGATGAGTGATAAACTACTCTGTTCTTTACATACACTAATTGCTGAAAACCTACAAGTCGTTGGAAATAAATATACTTCTTATCGTTGCCACCCCTCTCTGTGAGATCATTGAAGTGTGTAGGTTATGTGACACATTGATAAGGGAGAATAAGAAAGACAGAGGACATGTAGTCTGGCCACCAGAATTTCCCTAAGTCGACTACCCCCATTGTCCCCCATGGGACATCCCACAATCATAAAGCAATCTGAATTAGTTTGAATGACTAGTTTAGGGAAGTATCTCAAATCTTTTATTGTGTCCAGTTCTACACAGAGGCGTATAGCCGTATACTCAACTTTTTAAACTCATTTCTAAAGTGAAATTTATCTCTTGAAAATTTCTCTCTCCAAATTGCCAAAGACAAGATGATGAATGCAGCAGAAATCAATCAGGAAATACACAGACCTGTTCTGATGCAGAGCTCTTGTGATGAGTGAAAAAGTCAGTGACACCATGCCCACTATAACTCTTACATTCTCACAGAGGGCGAATCTAACAGTAGGTAATGATGTCACACAGTGTGTAGGTCATGTGAAACACTTGGCAGATCATTGTGAGAGAGAGACAAGGAGACAGAGGGACATGGAGTCTGGCCCCAAAAAAGGACTGGTTGGAATCCCTACAGGTCAACTGGCTGCAATATATGCATGATAGTACTTGGCTAGCCCAAGAAAACCAATCATCAAATCAAATAATGATGGTGATGAGTACTTGGCTAGCCCAACAAACAAACAAACAAAAAAAACTACTATTAATTGATTGGCAAATTTTTCCACATGACTATCTGTTAAGAAATGTTCACTGCAGAGTCAATCATGCTCGGATGGTTCTGACAACTTTTGAGGCTTATTTAAGGCTGTCCATATGAGACTGTACCGTTTATTACAGTAAAATTGCAAAATCAAATAAAAAATAGCAAAGAATAACTTGTTAATTAACGCATGTCCCAAATACAGTAGTGATTCCTTCGTTCCGTTTTGCCAGGCAGAAGAATCCGGCTCGCTTGACTAGCTGTTTGTGACATCACCAAACAATGTGATTCTTCTTTTCTGTTTTGCCAACCGGAAAAATCAGTCTCACTAGACCAGCTGTTTGTGATGTCACTGATCAATGTATCTTTATGCTTTACTGATATGATTGATATTCAGCATCACCCATTTGACTTACATTTTCACTAAAACCAGAAACAGTTACGAATGTTACAGCAATGTACATTGTGAACCAATATATCCTCCTACATTTCAAAGGTAAATGAAAATAAATTGTTAAAGGTAATCAAATTATTATTTGGACACATGAAACTTCATTCAATACAGTTTCATGTGTGCAAATAATAATTTGATTACCTTTAACAATTACATGTTACATCACCTTTCCTCTACAAGATCTCCCAATCCAGAAATATTTCCATCTCCAAGCTGTGCATGCCGTAACTCCATCTTGCTAAAACGACACATGTAGTTCTTCAAGCTTAAGGTGTTCAAGTTGAGTTGGCTACTTACAGACATTAGCACCGCCTCTCCTGTCTGACTGTTTCATGTGTCCAAATAATGATGAATAAAAACTGACACTCTCACACATTTGCCAAACTGCTTAATTTTATTAGGGTTTGGGGGGAGGCTGAGTCTATCTCAGCCAACACTGGGCAAAGGCGGGGTACACCGTGAACAGCTCTCCAGACCATTGCTGGGCCAAGACACACAATCATTCACATTCACACCTAGGGGCAATTTGAAACAGCTAATTAGCCTAATGTGCATATCTTTGGACTGTGGGAGAAAACCAGAGTACCTGATGGAAACTCACGCAAGTATGGGAAGAACATGCCACACCGTGTAGATATGCTCTGGCCAAACTCTGGACTCAAAAACAAGACCTTCTTGCTGTGAGGCGACCATGCTAACCAGTATGCCACTGTGCCACCTTAAATTCAGATATATCATTTGGACAGTTGTAATTCTTTCTGCAATTTAATGCCATTATTTTTCATGTGCATTCAAGAATTCAAGAAACTGATAAACTTGCAGTCATCTCTTTATTTTCATGTTGTATGCGAATGAGTTGGCTCTTTCAGGTACACTAAAAAAAATAATCCCTTTACTTTACTGAATTTAAATGTGTACATCGGTCCCATATGAACAAAATGTGGCCAACTGATGGGATAATCAGAAGTCCCATGCAAGCACGGGGAGAACATGCAACTCCACACAGAAACACTCTGAGCCTGAGACCCGAACACAGGACCTTGTTGTTGTGAGGCGGACGGGCAACCCACTATACCACCGAATTCGAATAGAAAAAATACTCTCTCTCTCTCCACACACATACATACACACACGCACACATACATATACATACATATAT
>JAQMYF010000012.1:39874922-39888427 GCA_030014195.1 Neosilurus mollespiculum | reverse complement strand
TTAGTGGGCAAACCAACAAAATCCGCAAGGGATCAAATACTTTTTACTCTCACTGTATATATATATATATATATATAATATACTATTTATATTTATACTATTAAAATAAACATTACTGTTGCCAAAACTGATTACAAAATAATTATGCCATTGCTTTTTTTCCCTGGTGTGGCCTTTAAAGTGATAAAGAAATATCATGGCTTGAAAACTACAATTTGCTGGTTCTGAACTACTGGAAATGCAAAATACACTCATTTTATTTTTCCTCATGTTCAGTTAGGAAAGCTTCGTAAGACAGTTCGAAGGAGAGACTTCCATCTGTTGTTTATGGTCATTGTCACCGTGGTGTGTTATCTGCTGTGTTGGATACCATACGGTGTGGTGGCCATAATGGCCACGTTTGGCCAACCAGGAATCATTACACCTATTGCAAGCATAGTCCCTTCTCTACTTGCCAAGAGCAGCACCGTCATCAACCCAATCATATACATCTTCATGAATAAACAGGTAAGAACCTTTTAATCATAAGAAACACACTACATTTCTAAATCCATATACACCATACACTGTAGGTTGAATGCAATGTTAATGATGAATGAAAGCAAACCTTGCTCATCAGAAAATTTAAATTTAAAAGCCTTTGAGTTACTAACTCTGAATATTTCTGCACTGAAATTATTTTTCAGTGCTTACACTTCAGGAAAAAAATTCTAGTGCTAAAAAATTCAAATAATATTTATTTTGTGTGATGTTTCTGAAAAAAAAAAAAATCCTGATGTTATACTCTTCACATTGCAAGGATGAGAGGCAACGGATGTACTTACTACACAGTGAGAACTGATTGCTTATCCCTGGAGACTTGGATGTTTACTCTGAATTTTCTGACAAGAATTTTGGACTAGGGCAGTATGGTGGTGTCGTGGTTAGCACGTTCACCTCACAGCAAGAAGGTTGTGGGTGCAATTCCCAGGCTAGGGCGTTTCTGTGTGTAGTATGCATGTTCTCCCTGTTCTTGCATAGGTTTCCCTGGGTACTCTGGTTTCTTCCCACAGTCCAAAGACATGCACATTAGGCTAACTGGCTGTTCTGTGTGTGTGTTGACCTGAGATGGTCTCGCGAGCTGTTCAGGGTGTACTCTGCCCAGTGTCAGCAGTGTGAGCCTCCCCGTAACCCTAGTAGGATTAAGTGGTTGATGTAAAATGAAATGAATTTTGGACTCATGAGTCATTTTTGAATACACAGGAGGAAAAAATAATCAGGTACATGATATAGGTTGCAGATATCAGATGCAGATCTAGGTCTTAAGCTTTGGTTCATGCCCACACCAAATGTCATAATAAAAAAAAAGTGTGATATCTGTGGCATTAATCAATGTTGGCACCAAACTGGCTGATTTGAATAATTCAGAAACAGTTGAAGTTCTGGGAATGTCACATACAACAGTCTTTATAGTTTATACAGAATGGTGCAAACAACAAACAAATGAAAAACATTAAATGATTGACAGTTCTGTAGATCAAAACAGCTTGAAAGGAAAATTAACAGGTCAACATTAATTGCTAACTGCCACAAATGTAACTGAATCTCTTGACCTGCATCTGCATGAATTTATAAATTGCACTGCTGCAATCACATGATTGGCTGATTGGGTAACTGCAAGAATGAGTAGGTGCACAGGTATTGCTAATAAAAGGGGTGTAATATATAGATTTTCAGATCTTTTGCACAATTTACAAGTAAACATACAATTAAAAACAACGTGCAGTGTTGGACCAGTGGAGCAGCACACTGTTTATTATTATTATTTTTTTTTAAAAGGTGTCCATTCACTTACCAGGCATATTAAATAAACATGAAATTCTATTTTATTTCTAAGAAATAACACTAAATCGGCCATGAAGGCTTTCTAAAACTATTTGCTTACACAAGTGTCAATGACTCTGCACCAGCCATGAGGATATTACTCAGTCTCACCAACTTGAGGCGAAAACAGAATGCAGATTTACCATCACAACAAAAAATGGCGGCCGTTGGTAGACATGGATGACACAAACAGTAAAAAAATCCCTGGGCAAGATTGTTTCTCGCCACAAGGTCTTGTTATTTTTATTGTGATCATAGACAGAACCACAACGGGATGTAAAAAAGGTGAATCAGGGGTACTAAGACTGTGAGCTGTGGTAGTCACTGGGAAAACATTGTATTCAGCCAAAATGAACTGATAATGGAAAATAAAAGACAGGCTATTCACTAGTAAATAGGCATCTTTAAACAAAGTTACACAAGGAAGAATCAGACCTAGAGCGCCATAAAGGAATGCTCATATTAATATCACTTAGAATGTATTAGATAAATACTCATTATATGAGACTAATAAATCAAGTTTTTGCTTTGACAATAGTTTATTTCACAAACTCAGCTGGCCCAAGTAAAAGATTTTTTTTTTTAAATGTCAAAAATATAAAATACAGTCATTGCTTATGCTCGTTTATTTTTCATGTTAGAAAATCATAAAGACACGAATTCAATTAAAATAATCAAATTTACATTACCAAATGAAAGAAAGGATATCAAAAGCATCCAGTGGCTTTTGAAGGTTAACTGACTTAACTATTTACAATCCTTGACTCAAACTTAAAATGTACATCATATCACATTTAAAAAAATGTGAAGTGTATTGGTATGATGAGGAGAAAGTCCATAAATAAATGATCAGGGACAACTTCTGGTGTTTTTGCAAAATTAGGCATCACATTGGATTTTAAGTGGAAACAACAAACAAGTCAACTTTATTTTGAGAGTGTTGCTTACAACAGGCAGTTGTGTTTACACCTGGAGATGTTGTTGAAATCAGTCCAGCTAAACACCAATGAGCATGCAATTTAACCTTCTCTAGAATGAATACCAAACCACAGAGTAAAAGTGATTGCATTGTGGAATTTAGGATATCGGCATGTTATGCTCTCCTGAAATTAGAGATGTGCATGAAAAACATAGTTCACCCAATAGTACAACCACATCAGCACACTCAGAGGATGTTCTGTTTTTTTGTAATTTAAAAAAAGAATTTCAATGTTTTTTTCTAACAGAGTAGTATTAATAGGAAAAGAAATTACAGAATCACTTAATGTTGAGAAACATACGGAATCACCTTGTAATTTGCATTTCTGAAAGAAATACCAGCACAAGTCTGAAAAGGATTACATAAAGGCAAATAAAGAAATATGTCAAAGTATTTAAATAGAAAATTGAAAGGAATATGACTTTAAAATAGAACATTCACGGTTAAACTGATGAAAAACAGGAGCCAGTGTTCGCAAAAATTGCAAGATATCAGCTGAATGAAATGTGGTTTACATATAGAAATGGCAAATGAAGGCATTAACACCAAAACAGAAGAAAACAGCATTACAGTAGGCTAAAGAGATACATCAAGGAGCATGGAGATGATGCTGGAATTTTTGTATAGTGCTGTTCTAATGAAACTCAAGAAAATAATCTGTTTTATGATATGGGGTTAGATGTCAGGTAATGGACCAGGGGAGATGACAATCATTACCTCAACAGTAAGCGCAGAGGTATACACTGAAATTTTGGCTTTTTTCCCCTAGACGATAGGAAATGCGTCTAGCCACAGAGCAAAGTGTTAAGGCATTTGTTCATGAATGGCATTTTTTTAACTCAATGGCACGACTAGCAAGCAGTCCGGAACTCAATCCGATTGAAAATCTATGGCGAAATGTAAAAAAAAATAAGAATATAAAAAAGGTTCATGACAAAACTCCATCTGCAAACCTGATCTACCAACTGCTATTTCAGAAAGTTGGAGCCAGGTTGATGGAGAGTATAGTTTATTAGTGATATAAATATATCAGTGAAATCCATGGCTTAAAGAATCCAGGCATGAGGAGGTGCAATGAAATATATTTTGTTGTTGTTGTTGTTGTTGTTGATGAGTTCCTCATTATTGAGTGATTCCATTCCTCTAATAATCTTGACAAATATATGCCATTAAATAAAATAATTTAATTTGTTTGAGTGTTCAAAATATTCAGCTATTGCGAATAGTTTTGTGTCAAAAGTGATAAAGGCATGGAGAACATCCCCTGAGTGTGTTAATTCCATAATCTTTGCCCATGGTTGTAATTAAAACTGGCACTGAGAAATTCTGGTTCAGTGTCCTGGCCAGCAAGACAACAAAACTTTGTTGTTTTCCAACAATTTATGGATATGATAAACCAGCAGAAAGAGTGTTTGAGTTAACAAGAAAGAAATCTAGCACAGATTCACAGCACCACAGTTCCAGTCCATATACAAATTCACAGCACCAAAGTTACAGCCCCAAACACAAAGAGGCCCTTACAACCTGATCAGGAAAACATTGAACACATATTTGGCACAGTATTGGCAATATCCAAAACAGTGCATTCCTCATCACTCCAAATTGCTCAATATGACTTAATCTATTCCTGTTACCCAAAACAACTCCAACAAATTTAACTTAAGAGTGTTGACTTAACCTAGCTTTTCAGTTTAATAATTATTACAAACAGGCATCTTGACCACAGTGATTTTACAAGCCCTGCTACATAGCATGCAGTGTCCACTTTGCAGGGTAAAATGAGATAGCTATACCTTTATTATCAAATAAAAGTAATCAGTCACACCAAAAACACAAAAAGATTCATGTAAACTGATCCTTTTCTGTATTTTGAACAGATTTATGTGAACTGGACGACAAATATTTAGAGAAACAAATATTAGAGTGGCACACTAAGACAAATTTCCGAAAAGTCAACTTGTTTTCTGATTAAAGGCGTAGTAAACATTCAGAAAATTTTCAGTAGTGTGTGCCTGTACACATTCAATGCAGTAAGACTAAAGGGGGGTTGGGGGGGGGGCTTTTATGGGCTCTGCTGCAGTTTCTTCTACTCTCATCCCCATTTATATACTTCTCTAATGGGGAAGCACAGGATAGTGTGTGACAGAGATATATATTCCATTCATATTTAGTGGCTTTAAAGTGAGTGTAGGTAAAAAGCAAATCCACTGTTCAGATTAACATTTATCTTTTAAAAAAATAAATAAATAAATAAAAATAAATCACCACGACATTGGCAGGATGACCCTTACTGCAGATCAGTGAGCAGTACTACAGATAAATCATCCTGGCAAGAAGGAAAACGTACCATCCCATCAATAGATCAGTTTACATTACCCCAACATGGGGTGGGTAGGTAGTTATCACCATTTAATTTTACACAATTTAATATTATGATACCGTCAGAGCTTCCTAAATGAAACATTTAACCAACAGATGGAGAGAAAGGGAAAGTTTCTCTGTCACAAACCTGAGAGCAAACTGCATTTCCCAGTTGTGCCATCACAATTCACAGATACACAGAGTTTATCCTCTTGTAGTTCAAACTAATTTCAGTTTCTTATTTCCTTTACAGATTAATGGCACACAAGAAAAACAAGTGTGTACATGTCAAAGATAACCCCGTTGTACCTCTACTGGTATAAAAAGCTCTATTTACATAGATAAAACAACATGAAGGTAAAAATCAGTTCAAATTAAAGTTTCTAAAATGTAAGGAAATTTGTCATCATTCGCTTTTGACTACTCCGTAAGAAATGTATGAAGACCTGTTACCTCCTGGAGAAGATAAAGAAACAACCAGACTGTGCTGGTTTTAACATTACACAGTAAACCTAACCAACACTTCTTGATTATATTGCCAAAGGGCTTAAAAAAGGCAGATAAATAATGGTTTTGGTAGAGTAGGAAATGGATCATCAAACCCTTGTCAACACATTTACAGCTGCAGGAACTTTTGAACCAAGACGGTCCCTGTAGATTACAGAACGTTTTGTTTGGAAGTTTTCTTTTTCCAGCTGTAGTACACGTAGTATGGAATGACATTCAGTACTTTCACCTGCACTTGGACCATACAACAATCATTTCATGGCAAATGAACATTCAAGAGTGAAAAGCTGTCATTTACAATAGAGACAGTATATGGCACAGACCAGGCAGTACTCTCAGACATGCAACACATTATTCATTTGTGAACAGCTGAGAAAACTGTAATATAACAGAAAGCAATATCCTACTCATACTACTAAACATCAGATATCATCTCTGGTACCTGAAAGTGTATTTAATTACATTAGGAATTTTTTTTTTTTATTTAAGAGAATCAGTTACAATTTTACATGTTGTGTGTGTGTATAATGGTAACATTTCCTGTTAATTGCTATTCCTCTGTTCCACCATAGGTAGGTAAATAGACACCATCGCTCTTCACATGATGGCTAGCTACAGCAAAATCACCAGATACCTAAAAACAGCTTTTCTATAACAAACATATTGCTACCCAATGAACTCTATTTCACTCAAGGCTCAAAAGACTGCCCAAATGAGCAGAGTCTGTCTCTGTGGATACCACTTGGGTGAATCTCAAATCTGTTTTTAAATTATTGCGACCTTTCCTCTGGAAATCAGAGTTCAAGGGTCACAGTTGGTGGTCCGAAAGCCGGGGAGGGAGACCTTGCCTTTCCTCTGTAGGTCCTTCTCAGATCCGGAGTTAATACGCTGGATGAGCAGCTTCTCATACAACAGAGGGTGATAGGCTCCCAGTGTGCATGCAGCATCATAATAGCGCTCGTGGTAATGGCACAAGTCAGTCTGTCTTAGAGATGGAATGTACTCATAGACATGAACCTCTTCACATAAACACATCATTAGAAAAATACCTGTAATACAGAGCAAAACAATTTAGACTCAAGACAAAAGCTGGCATGTGGACACATGTACACACACACACACACACACACACATCTCAAGGCTCTAAACAGACTGGTGGATACCAAAACCAAACCATGAATTATCCTTGTATCATTTGACTGATCTATAATGCTTTGATTTATTATTTCTCCCCATTTCTGGTCCTCGTTTATGCTTTTATCTCTCTCTCTCCCCATCTCTCTCTCTCTCTCTCTCTCTCTCTCTCTCTCCTTCTCTTTTGATTCCCTAGTTCTACAGATGTTTCCTGATGCTGTTAGGCTATAAGGAAAGGTCAGCAGTCAGAGAACGCCAATCGCTAATGGCCACCAAGAACACAGTGATCCAGCTCAAAGGTGTCATACACAACAAACCGTTGTCTTGTGCAGCACATGTTTCCCCCCTCCTGCAGGAACAGAGGTGTAGCATGGTTACTATGGAGCAAAGCAGCACAACCTAACTTGACGCTGTTATTCCGTACCACTATTTCTGTACTTGGTCCATGTGCCTGTGACAAAGACTAGTTTCCAAAGTTGTCGTGACTTTTTTGTAATATTCTTTTTTTATGTACTGTGCTGTTACAGAAACTACTTTCCCAATTTACTGGACATGGTGTCTTATTGAGAGCCTCCTGAGAGTAACTTCTTTTGCCTAGTAATTGTTTTTAAATGCTATGGTGCTAAATTAAGTACAATTCCCTTGTGATGATAAAAAAAAAGAATAATAAATTAACAGTGATTTTCTATGTAATATAATTGTGGGAAGCACAGTGGTGCAGTAGGTAATGTCTCCACCTCCCAACTTTATGGTCTGGGGTTTAAGCGAGAGCCAGGAACTGGTTTCAACTTGTTAATCCATTGGAATCTTGGGTTACTGATTACCTTTGGTAATGTTGGCAGTTTCACATTGCAAAAATACGTGCAACACAAATTACAGCCCAGCCTATTGCTCACAATCCAGAGAATGTATAATGTAAAAGACTATTGCATAAAATATTTCTTTTGGTGCAAGTTATTTGTAGCATAGTCGAAATGCTGCACTGTCATGTTTTTGAACCAAACTGTCAAGCCTGTGACACTTCTCTGATATTATCTTAAGACTGTTGCTACAGATAGCCACTTAACTCAGCCATCACCCCCCAGCCACCAAAAAATGTATTTAAATATGTTCAAATGTTATTAGATCAATATATTAATATACTGTGAGAATAAAAAAAAATAATGGTTGATTATCAGAATCAGTAGCTCTGGGTTTTCTCCCAAAGTACAAAGACATGCACAGTAGGCTGAATAACTGTTCCAAATCACCCCTAAATATGTGTGAATGTTTGTATGTGTTGGCGCTGCAATGCCCTGGCGAGCTGTTCCGGGTGTACCCTGCCTCTGCCCAGAGTCGGCTGAGATGGGCACTAGCCACCCCGTGACCCTAATTAGGGTTAAGCGGCTTAGAAAGTGAATGAATGGATAATTGCCTCCCATCCCTGCTGATCATGAGCTCAAATGACTGATTTTTTGTTTATTTTCTCTGTATGGTGGTTTCCCATAGATTCTCTGATTTCCTCCCACTTCCCAGAAAACATTTCCAGCAGGTGGACTGACGTCTTTTAAATTGCTATCGGTTGTGAAAGTTTGTGTGCATTCCTCCTGCTATGGAGGATCTCACCCCTAGTGTTCCTAGTATAAAAATATCAATATATAAAGACGTAACGGTAGAAGAGTAATGAGTGGTACATTTGTCCAGTGTTATAAGCTGCTGATATGCCTTGCTAAGGTGAGGTTCTGTGTCTGGCTCTAACTGTATTGACTTAACTGCAAGTATTGAAATATTGATGTATTCAGTAAGATTCTCTGGAAATAAAATTGTCTTTAAACCTTGTATAATTGCCCTTATTCATTTTATGCTTAGTTACACAGATCGGTTTCTTACCCCACTTTCTTTAGTAATATGGTACAAAATGACTATTTGACCATCACCTCATGACTTCTGATAGTTACAGCAAAAAGAAATTAAGGGGTAATTCAATGGCATTATACCACATTCTAGCCATGCTACAGGTTTTTTCCCCTCCAATTACCAGTACCAGGCAAAATATAAAGCATTCACTTGTTCCCGCAAGTCTCCTTTATTATTAGTGCTACGAGCTCTCTCAATGAACTGAACATAGTGTGCTTAGTTTCTCCCAGCAATCTGCTGTGCTTATGCAATTTAACCATGCACAAGCACCATGGTGCATTCAACAACACTGCCATTATGTACAAGTTAAAAAAATCTAATTGATTAAAACTTGCTGACTTCAAAATGCTATCTTCAAAAACCTCAGGATTATGATTGAATGGGTGTCTGTGCAACCTTAAAGTTTGCACTGTGTATTTACTCTTATTTTTAAAGCATTAGAATAGAGCATAATTTTTGCTAATTTGACTGATCTAGCAATGCTAGAGTTTTGGTAACGTCAAATGCTTTCACTATGCCGAATTCCCCAAACACTACAAATTTCAAACCAAATTTGTAAAGTCACCCTGTTTACGTTAATTTGCTAAATACATGTAAAAGTAAATGTCTTACCAATGAACCCAGATGAAGGTGGATTGGGTTGAATGTCATCCATTGTGTTGGACTGGACCATATCCCATAGTTGCCAGATAAACTTGGGGTGCAGAATGTAGAAAGGCTGATCAGGAAACTGCTTCCTGTGCTTCATGTATGGGGTGAACAGGTTGTAGTCAGGGTTCTTATACCACTGAAAAAAAATATACAAATATATAGATTTGTCTTTTATTTATATTATACAATTAATTGTTTAATCTCTATTATTAAGTCAAAAAAATTTGTGAAACTCATTTTGCAATGTGTTAGACATTTTAAATATATTGAAACTTTCTATGCCTTGGTTTTACTTTATTTAAAAAAAAAGAAAAACACAGTTTACATTAAAATGATAAGTAATCAAGTCCCGTGGAAGTGATTAAACGTGTCCATGAATGATAAATACACACACCTTTCCAGTCAGTATTTATACTGAAAACTTTTCTTCTCAAATGTAATTATTTCTGACCGAGTCCATAATCAAAAAGTGAAAACTGCTGCTTGTCTAGGTATTTAACCGCCAGTGTTCTGGAAACTCCAGATGGAACAGTGTCTTAACAAGGACACTGCCTTCACCTGTGAAATATTCAAACACTTTTCACTTTCTGAACAAAAACCACCTTAGTTGAACTGTTAGTGTAAAACTTTCAGTCTAAAAGAAAGGAGTGAAAAAGAAGACAAAGGCTGTGTTCAGACCACTGACTGTAGATATTAATGGATATATTATCATTCAGCCAGCAGAAGTATAGCAATCCTGCTGCAATACAATTTTGAGCCCCTCCTTTACTAATGTATTAAAATGATGAAACAGCCTAGTTTAACTGGTTAAGGTAATTCGAATAATTAGTTTTCTCTATACAGATATCTGCATGGTGACATAATGGTTAGCAAATCTATCTCACAGCAAGAAGGTCCTGGGTTTGATTCCCGGCTTTGGGCTTTTCTGTGTGGAGTTTGCATGTTCTCCCCGTGCTTGTGTGGGTTTCCTCCAGGTACTTTGGTTTCCTCCCACAGTCGAAAAACTTGCACTGCCTTTGCATATAACGGGAGTCATTGAGAGAATTGCATGTGTTTAATATATGCAATCAATGGTTCAGACTGTAAGATTTTTACATATCTGAATCTGAATTCATGATTGATTGTCCACATTATGTACTACAAATAAAAGATCTGATCTGTGTGTCCATGTTGCAATCTTCACTTTGTCAATGGAATGTCATACAAATGCCACTGGAATTGGAGCTGCAAATGTATGGCAGGGCAGCATGCTAGCGTAGTGGTTAGCATGTCCGCATCTAAGCAAAGAG
Source organism: Neosilurus mollespiculum (assembly GCA_030014195.1). Lineage (NCBI taxonomy): Eukaryota > Metazoa > Chordata > Actinopteri > Siluriformes > Plotosidae > Neosilurus > Neosilurus mollespiculum. The sequence continues at coordinate 39,877,747 of JAQMYF010000012.1, read as the reverse complement.
GTCTTGTGTTCGAGTCCCGGGCTAAGAATGGTTGTGTGGGTGTAGGCCCTGTGAGGGACTGGCAAGCAATTCCTAGGATCAGTTGAGTGAATTCATTATTACTATTAATTATGATTACTGTCAAATATTAGATACAAATAAAAACAAAAATAAACAAATTATTATAGTGTGCATTTTTATTAAAAATGTAAGATATAAATTTAGATTGCCACAGTTAATACGCCTCTATGATCGGATTTTACCGATAGATTTAAAGTTTGGTGACACAAAACACATCTTGTCATTTGTGCTGAAAAAAACACAGACATAGACATATGAACCAGATTTCACTGAAACTCTCTTCACAAGTCCAGCTGGAGATCTTCCTGACAAATACACACACACCAGTAATAAACTGAGTAGGCAGTTCTGCAGCTTGAGTTTGCTTCTTATTTTGCTTGGCAACATAAGACAGTGTGGATGACAACATGGAAGAGGTGGTGAACAGAAAAGTTAAACAGCAATTATTAAGAGTTTCTAGATTTTACTCATTTTTTGCACAATTATTAAAAATATGCAAAAGGACATTGGCATGTCACGGAAATATGACTAACTTGTTTAACCACCACAAAATAAACCATCTTAATGAGAGTGCCAAAATGAATAACAACAAATGGATTCGGAAAAACGCACTACTAATAAGAGAACAACCAAGTGCAAGAAAGGCATGAATGCCACGACACGGTGCCAATCTAACAGTATCCCACCAAACAAAACAGTTGAAACAATGGTTCAATGGTTAAAAGCCCTTGCTCACTGGGTGAACAGTGTGCACCGAATGATGGCGAAGGCGACGAATGAGGGCGAATTGAAAATCTGTAAACACAACACGATTTTTTCCACTTTTGCAGCCAATTTCTTGCGAAATCACCATGCTCTCTTCACACCCCTAGCATGGTATTTTTTTTTTGTGGAAACACATACATCTGCGATTTTTAGCGAAAAAATCCCGTTCGCGACGTTCGCCACCACATTCGCCCCAGTGAGCAAGTGGTTTTAACAATGGTCGCTGCAGGTTCTCTGTGACTTTAATGGAATAAGCGTTATGCATAGTGAATGTATGAATGAATGAACCACAGTCTGGCTTTACTACGTGCATGTCGGAGTCAAAGACCGTAAAGAGTATAACAAATTGTGGCAAAAAAAATTTTTTTAACTCTCCTCAATTACAATAAATCAATTACACTTTAGGTTTTTAAGTGTTTCATAAAAAGCTTTTTTTAAATTCAATTCAATTCAGTTTTACTTATATAGTGCTTTTTACAATTGACATTGTCACAAAGAAGTAAAAACAAATTTGTTAAAAAATTTAAACATTTCTTCTACACACCTACAACATCCCCAATGAGCAAGCCTGCGGCAACGGTAAAAAGGAAAAGCTCCTTCAGACAACACAAGGAAAAAACCTTGTGAGGAACCAGACTCAGAAAGGAAACCCATCCTCATTTGGGTGAAAATACAAATCAAAGCATATTTTTTATAGGAATCATCAAAATTGTGATATGGAAGCCACATTAGCACTCACTTCTAGAAGGTTGACAAGGTATGGTGCAGGGTCCCAGGCCACCAGTGCCACATTCTTATACAGTGAGCTGTTGTTGAATTGGTGAGTAGGGTTGGCCAGGATCTACACAGTAAAGGGAAGAAACACTTCGTACATGTAGTATTAAAACATTTCTTTCTTTCTTTCAATGCACAAAAATGTTTTTCACGATGTGCTGATACAGGAAAACGATTCACTTGTGCTTCTGAAACATCATCATAGAACAATAACTCTAGTTTTTTGCAATAACAACAGCACACATTCATAAACCAGACGAGAGTGAACATGACCTTACCTGGGAGTTGATGATGCGAATTGTAGTCTTATTCCCAACATCTCTTTCATACCCTTTAGTAGGGGCTGAATTAAACCTCAGAACAGCATCATGGGAATCTAGAAGAGCAAAATCAATACGATTATATGAAATTCTGGCATACTGACAGAAAATGCAGTGGTGGACACATTGAGACAAATTTTTTTTCATGATGACTGTTAAAGAAATACATCTAAAGATTATCCACAGGGCACAGTAATGTAGAAGCGGTTTCTCAAAAACATTTTAAGTGGCAATGTGCGGCCAACAGATCAAAAAAATTTGAATAAGAAACTACTGAATGGGAAGCCAACTATACAAGTCAACTTCAGTGCAGCCTGGGAGGAAAGAAGTTTAAAGCTGTAACAATAGTTGGACTCTCATCATAATATGTAACTGCCAACTAAAATGGTTTGCAATTCATATATTTTGGAGCTACCAGGACATTACCAATTAGAAATGTGACTGCCTCTGAATACAGACACAGACATAGGTTGACCCTTTCTTAAATAAAAAGAGCCAACATTAATTCTGTCCACTTTTCCCCCTGAAAATTATTTTTATAAGCATCCAAGTCCCCAGTTTTGAATCCTAGTTGAAGTCTGACTTAAACAGAAGAGCAAAGTCCATTTGCACAAAGCATAAAATATAAAAGAGTGATTTTAATGTCTTGCATGATGGAGTGGACAGCGATAGATGAGTCAGGCTTTGATCGCTTAAAAAAAAAAAAAAAACATGGAGAAAAGCAAAGAAAATTTGATTTAAATGACAAATACAGGGTTAATCTAATCACTGAAATGCAGACCAATGCTGTAGGCCATGATGCAAATAAAGGAATGAAAGTATCAGTGCGCTCTCTCTCTCTCTCTCTCTCTCTCTCTCTCTCTCTCTATATATATATATATATACACACACACACACACACACACA
>JAQMYF010000012.1:39840091-39855930 GCA_030014195.1 Neosilurus mollespiculum | reverse complement strand
TGATTGGCTGATTAGAAATTAAGTGTTAATGAGCAGTTGGACAGGTGTACCTAATAAAGTGGCCGGTGAGTGTACATAGATATACGTATCTAAGCTGCAAAATATTCACTTGCATGTGGAGTTGCAAAATATCTTGATCCAAATTTCAAAATTTTTAAAAGAAAAAAAAAAAAAAAGAAAAAAAAATATTTTCTGGATTGTAACTGACAGGGGTTTATCTAAAACAGCAAAGTTGTATTAAAATGCAAGGCACTACAGATGAGTGGTTATACCTGTCCTTGGTTCCTGGTATACATTTCTCTCTCTCTCTCTCTCTGTATCGCGGTATCTGTTTTGGCTTACATGTTGTACATGTCACATGCACAAATATTAAAATAGAACAAGGAAACAGAGGTGACAAGAACAGGATAAATAACAAGAAAGAAGAATTCTCACCGCAGCTGATTTCTTACTGGCCTGATGCCATTTCTCTGTAATATGGTTCGGCTCTAAAAAACAAAATGGATCCAGTTAGGAGGTTTGAAAACATTGACCTCAGTAAAATAGTAGTTAAAATATTCCCACTGTATTTTTAAAAAATGAATTAAATTAAGGAACTTTATCATAAAAAATGCTAATGAAATGGTCTTCGCACTTATATAGTTAATATAAAACTCAGTGTGAGATCATCAACATACAGCACAACTGGTAGACCTTGTTATGGTGGCACTCTTTATGAGATCATTATCATTACATCACAACTTTGTCATAGTGAGTATATATTATGCTTGATCTGCATCAACATCGCTGGCATTTATATCCATAATGTATAAGACAAATACCGAGAACAAAGTTGATTCAGGAACAGAGAGGTGATCCTGATTCAACTTTGTTCTCGGTATTTGTCTTATACATTATGGATGTCTTATTGCTCATATTTGGAGCATGATCAGGATCCTAACTGGGATCAGCAAATAGCTGGGACAAATCCGGAATGTCTTCTTCAGAGCTAACATCCTGTGTTTGTGCCAGTTTCTTGGATAGGGCTCGTGTCACCGGACGAGAAGGAAACTCTTTAGGATCCTCTTCTTTAACAATGTCATCTTTTGACAATGGGATTGGTTCATTGGCCTTGGGCTTGGCATCAGCTTTTTTTCAACACCTGACACCCGCCAAATCATTTCCTAGTAATAGTGAGACGCCGGCTGAACTCAAATCTAAGGGAAGTATACCTTGTAGGATGCTGGAGGACTCAGGTGTTTGATCAGGGTAAGGCCTTGGCCTGTCGTAGCCGTCACTTCTCTTCACAAACAAATTTTTATGAGTAAGAGTGTATCTATCAGCTAGGGCGGCAGCTTCTTGAACTGTATTTACTTCATGTTCATTCAGATAGGTTCTGAGGTCGTCGTGCAGATATCCCTTGAGGTCTTCAATCAGTATAATTTGCTTTAACTTCTCGCGGGTGTCGGCTTTACTCGATCTGCACCATCTGTCGAACAGGATTTCTTTTTCAGTGACAAACTCTAAATCCTTGGTAGCGGATATGAGTCGAACAAGGTCGAAGAAAAATATAACAACATTAAATATCCATAAGACTTACACTAAAAGGGTCATGGGATAAACTGGAGCCCATCCCAGCTGAATTTGAGCGAGAGGTGGGGTACACCCTGAACATTTCCCAATTCTACTGCACGACTAACACAGACTCAAGCAATCCAGTAAAATTCACACTCACATTCACACCTATGGGCAATCTAGTGTAGCCATTTGACCTAATGTGCACGTCTTTGGACTGTGGTACTGGAGTACCTGGAGGAAACATGCAGGGAGAACATGCAAACTGTATGCAGTCAGGCCCCCACCAGCCAAGGGCCATTGTGCTGTCAATATAATATCACATTAAAAGGAAACGCTTGGGTTTTTTGAATTGGGGCAAATTATTCCATCTGTTTCGTATAAAAAAGGGGCAAAAACAATTGAAATCATTCATTCATTTGCTGAACCACTTCAAACACACAGTCACGGGGGAGGCTGGAGTCAGCTGATTTAGGGCAAACATCCTGTACATCCTGAACAGCTCGCCAATTCATTGCAGGAATAGCAAATTAGCCTAATGTACATGTCTTTGGACTGTGGGAAGAAATCGGAGTACTTGAAGAAAACCCACACAAACACAGGGAAAACATGCAAACTCCACACAGAAACGCCTGTGCCGACACCACGACTCAAACCCAGGCCTTCTTGCAGTGAGAGGTGCATGTGCTAACCCCATATGCCACCGTGCCACCCTGACTGAAATAAATCCAATATTAAGTTGGCACGCTACTAATCTTTCTCTTCTTCCTGTCTCTAACATAGTGTCCCATTCAGTGCATGTAGTCGATTATCACACAGGGGCTGTTCTGATGTTCACAAAAGTACAATTCATGCAGAAGTCATGAGGAATTCTACTTCAAAAGTAATAAAGGAACATTTGGAAATTGACTGATTCCCAGTAGGCCTAGGTGGCATCACAGTATTACAATACACCGCAGTATTTAGAAATAAGGACTGTATGATTTTTCAGTGTTGTCAATACAGACTCTTTTTAAAATAATGTGGAGATGCTGTATTGGGGTGTTGAATTTTAGGGTACAGCACATTAAAAGAGATCGTTATGTTTTTAAATGTTTTAGGATCTAGGATATATGCTGTCAAGTTGAACGGTACTGAATCTGATCATGCAGGTCAAAATTGGAGTGGGTAGGTGAACAAAAGCTGGTTTGAAATCATGTGTGTGTGTGATCATCAGAGAGAGAGAGAGAGAGAGAGAGAGAGAGAGAGAGAGAGAGAGAGAGAGAGAGAGTATTGAAATTAGAACTGGGTTCGTGTTTTGCTTTTTGACCACAAAGCTGTTTTGTAAAGTTGCTAAAAGCTGTTAAGCTTTGATGCGACATCTGGGTTTCCTGTTTTAATAGGAATACCGTAATATACTCTATAGTGTGATACAAAACCAGATTGTTAAGAAGGCATGAAAAATTAGATACCACGCATGCTTACTTTGCACACTGTGGCCTACAAACTTCAGAATGTTTAAGCAGAATCAGTTTTAGGACCACTATGGTACCCGGAAAATGATCTACATAACTGCTGTAACATGGTGAGTGAGGAGATTGAGCTGAGACCTATATATACAGTCACATGAAAAAGAAAGTACACCCTCTTTCAGTTCCATGGTTTTACATATCAAGACATAATAACAACTCATCTGGTCTTACTAGGTCTTAAAACTATGTAAATTCATACTCAATACTGGTGACATGGTGTTATAGTGGTTAGCACATCCCACTCACAGCAAAACGGTCCTGGGTTCAAATCCCGGGTTGGAGGGTGTTTCTGTGTGGAGTTTGCGTGTCTGTTCAGAGTGTACCCCGCCTTCTTCCAGAGTAGGCTTCAGCTTCCATGCGACCTTAGTAGGATTAAGTGGTTCAGCAAATGAATGAATAAATGAATGAACTTCAACACACAACAGATTCCACCATGTCATTATTTATTTAACAGGAACTAGGCCAGAATGTTGAGTACACCCCATGATTCAGTAGCTTGTAGAACTATGTTTTGTAGCAATAACTTGAATTAATCATTTTTTGTATGATTATCAGCCTTTCACATCATTCTGGAGGAATTTTGGCCCACTTTTCTTTACAGAATTGTTTCAGTTCACTGATGCTCATTAATTTGTTTATGCATAGCTCTCTTTAAGTCCTGCCATAACATTTCTATTGGGTTGAGGTCTGAACTTTGACTTGGCCATTACAACCTTGATTCTTTTCTTTTTCACTGCCATTCTGCTGAAGATTTGTGTGCTTGGAATCATTGTCCTGTTACATGACAGCTGCCAGACAGATGGCCTCAAGTTTGACTCTAGAATGCTTTGTTATAAAGAGGAATTCATGGACAACTCAATGACTGCAAGGTGCCCAGATCCTGTGGCTATAGAACAGGCCAAAGTCATCATCCCTTCACCAATGTACTTAATGGTTAGTGCTATGCATTTTGGCCAAGCATCATCACTTTTTTTCCCTCATCTTTCCTAAGGACACTGGTTCACAAGGCTTATGGTTTGTTCACATGCAACTTTGCAAACCTAAGCCATGCTGTGATGCTCTGTTTATAGAGAAGAGGCTTTCCTCTGGCAACTATTTCAAACAAGCCATAATTGTTTTTTCTAAACTGAACTGACATATAACATGCTAACTGAGTCCTGTAGAGTCCCAGATGGAGCTGTTGGGCTTTTTGCAACATCTCTGACAATTGCAATCTGACCTTGGGGTAAAATACTGAAACATCCAATCCAGGGAAGATTGGAAACCATCTTGAATGTTCTTTACTTGTGAATTTTTTTTTCACTGTGTAACAATGGACTGAAAAATCATTCAAAAATGGCATAACTCTTCCCAGATTGATGGACAACAACAACTGCTTCTCTAGTGTCAGCACTAGCATTAACTATGTGTTAACACACACATGAAGGTTCCAGACTAGCAAACTACCAAAACTTCTGCTTTTATACAGTACAGTTGGTCATACTTGCTAGTGATCAGTTAATCAAATGCATTTGATCAGCAATGCCTGGCTGCTAATTAACTTCTTAAATCCTATCGAAGCAGTAAAAGTGTACTTAAGTTTTCACACATGGCTTCTGCAACTCAGCTTAATTTTTGTTAAAAATGTAGTTAAAAAAAGATGTGAATAATTTTTCACACGACTGTAAAGGAACTGCAATGTTCCCATCATGAAAACTCATGTTTGATTCAAGCTCAAATCTGCCTACCTGAGTCAGATGGTGTGTGTTTTTAATTCTGAGCAAGTCCCAGTGGTGGTCTCTGAGCCTCTACTCTTTGGGTTTCATTCTCGCTATTAATAATAATCTGTATTTTTTATTGCTGCCTGTCATGATGAAAGTGAACAACAGTACATAAGAGCCAATCACCATCAACTCAGTGACATGGCAAACTTATTGTATTCCCTGTGGTGGGCATGCATGGACATGGGAAAGACATGGGGCAACCGTCCAAGCCATATTCCATGCCTATGGTGCTCCACCCAGGAGCACCCCTAAAAAGTTTTACAGAAGAACCGGCTTTGGCTTTAGATGACAAAATTATATTCAAAGAATAATTTTCATTATATGATGTCATAGAATAAACAAACTTAGATTTACTGTATAAACCTCTCGATTGCTGTCTGATTTTGCTATAAAACATAATTGATATACTGTAGTAACCCGCATTGGAAATTTGGCTCTGCATTTAACCCATCCAAAGTGAGGACACACATGTAACCAGTGAGAATACACACACTTGTGGCAATGGGCAGCAACATTGTGGCCCCCGAAGAGCAGCTGGGGGTTAGGTGCCTTGATCATGGGCACTTCAGCCGTGAAACGAGTAAAATGAGGTGCTGCTCACTCTCCCTCACACCTTTTTCCTGCCAGTTCCGGAACCAAACCAGTAATCTTTCAGCCCCAAACACAATTCTCTGACCATTAGGCCCTGGCTGCCCCTCATTTAATTAAAACACAGTTAAAATCTTAAAAGGATTAGGAATACATGTGTTTCTGTCCAGCATAAAACTGTTTTAGATCATGTTTTAATAATAAAATGATTTCCTGTACTGCGATGGCCTGGTGATCTGTCCAGGGTGTACTCTGCCCTCGCCCAGAGTCGGCTGAGATGGGCTCCAGTCTCCCCGCGACCCTGATTAGGGTTAAGCGATTCAGAAAATGAATGAATGATTTCCTGTAGCCTTTGCAAACCTTAAAACCACCAAAGCTTAAACTTCCTATTGAGCACATCTGTTTCACTTTACATTCACAGCCTCTAGAAACAGACTTTGTAAATTTCATCACTGAGTGATTGTTTAACTGACTTTACCAACCGGATTACTTTGTCATGGTATTGTTTTTTTAACTTCATGTTGAGTCAGTGATTCAAGTGGTTTATCCTTTGTACACTCAAAGTATATAATCTGTTTTTCTAAAGGCATTTATTCATTATATGTTTCCTAGGAAAAAGGGACTGTGCAAGTTTCATGCCTATACTAAATGTCACTTGTTAAAGGATTTCCCACAGCCTGCAAACTGTTCATTATCGCAAGTGTCTTGATGGCTTGTTTTTCGTTACTAAGTACAGAGGTTCTTAAAAGTTTATGAATGATTTATAACTTTTATCTTACTGCATAGCAAAGACGTAAAACATCATCTGATTTTTTCATGAGTCTCAAAGCGAGATAAGGTGAGCCCAGTTAAACAAATGAGACAAAGTATTATACTTGATCATTTTTTAATTGACTTAAAAGATCCAATATTACATATCTGTAATTAGGAGAAGTATGTGAAACTCTAGGATTAGCAGTTATTTTTTAAGATTCAAATAGAGCCAGATGTTTTCATTCAAATGTATGACAATCAGGTGTGAGTGAGTGCCACGACAATGCCATGGAAGTGCCATGACATCTGTCTGTGAACTGATGCTCAAGAGATAGTGGGTTATACAGCAAGACAATTATCCTAAAAAAAATAAGTTGTTCTACCAAAGAATGGTTAAAGAAGAATAAATACCATGTTTTGGAATGGCCAAATAAAAGTTCTGACCTTGATACACTAAAAAGTTTGTGTGAGCTGTTAATGTGAGGAAACCCACCGACATCACAAATGTGAAGCTGTTCTGTGGGGAAGAATGGACTAAAATTCCTCTAAGTTGACATGCGAGATTGATCAGTTACCACAAATGTTCAGATACAGTTATTACTTCACAAGAGGGTCTGAAAGCAAAGGTTCACACAATTTTGCAACTCACCGATTATGTAACATTGGATAATGTTTCTCAATAAATAAATGACCAAATTAATTATGTTTGTCTCATTTTAAAAATGGCTTCCCTTTATCTACTTTTAGTACTTGTGTGAAAATCTGATGATGCTTTAAACCATATTTGTGCAGAAACAGACAAAATTCACAAATGTTTAAGCATCACTGTACATGAGTAAGGAGCCAAATAGGGCAGACAGTGACCTCAACTTATTGAGCCAATCGGCACTCTGGCTCTATATATAGCTTGGTGATCCCCACACACCAGTAATTTCCCCCTCCCATAACACAAGAGCTCCCAACCGGAGATTAAAGACTGCTAGGTGCTTCTTCTGCGATGCAAGAAGTGAGCAACTGCATATTTCATAACCTTTCAAAATCAGACATTATTCAGGTGGTTCATACAAGAAAACATGTCATTAAAACATAATAAATTATATATTTCTTTAAACCTTCACCCGTTACCCCGTAGAGACCTCTGAATGTATGTCACGCTGTGCATTCAGTTCAACTTAAATATGTGGAGATTTTACTATCCATACTGGCTGACTGCCTGGTAGCTGAGCTATATTTAACATGCTCATCATCCTCATTATCTACATTACCTCTCAAGTAGCTCCAGTGCTTACTGCGACTGCAAATAGCAGCAATTTCCTTAACTACCTGCAGTAATTATATTGGAGAGGAGTCCAATATTCTTCATTTTTAATGTAGATTTTTTTCTATTCTTCTATTAATGCTGCAACAAAAGTATAGAATATACAGTATTCACAAAGTCTGTTGACTTATCACAGTGCTATCTATTTAAAACATCTTGTGAAACAATATGTGCATATTTAAGACATGGCATTACAGACAAAGTGGTTGGTTTGGTTCCAATATCTTAGTTTTCCTCTTTTGCCGCATCTATGCCCTGTATCTGCAGTATATAAAATCAATTATTCCATTTCTTTTTCAGATTGTAATGTTAAGTTAAACATTAGTTTACAATTTAATTAATTAATTTATTTTTATTCAGTGCTGATATTAACCAGAAATTCAAAATAACATTGTTGGGAAATTTTATGATTTGCATTAAATAAAGAAAAATATACAATCTTGCCCTATGTGCGTGTGGTGAGTTTGAGCGAGTGACTAGGCACAGGTTGCAGGGGATTTTCCTCATATTTATGACTAGTAAAATGAAGGGCACAGATGGCAATGCTGGCAGGGAGGGAAGGAAAATATCCCCAATCCACAGGGGAAAGGTTTAAATAGCAAAAAAGGTAAGGTTGACAACAAAGCTGGCGGCCATCAAAAAGAAGCCTAAAACAGTTGATAATGCTTCAGAGGTATTTACATTGTATTTGCATTGTAAAACAAACCTCGACTAATTCCACACAGAGTGTGAACAATCACAGTCACTTGATGTGTACAGTAAAACAGTGTTATACACCACTTAAAATGTACACTTAATTGTACACGTAAATTTACACTTACTTTAAAAGCAAAACAAAGACAAATATTTAATTGGACAGCCTTTAACTTTGATTACATGAATAGTCACCATTAAATAATTTCCATTAATTTTTTTTACATTTATTTTCATTTTGTATTGATTTTACGATTGATAACGGGAGACTTGAACCACTCTGTAAAGTTTTGTCCATCACACCCCAAAGACTTTCAGTAGGGTTAAGGGCAGGACTCTGTGGTACCAGTACATGTGTGAAAATAAATCTTTAATTAATTTAATTAATTAATAAATTTTAAATTGAGCATTTTGATTCAATTTTATGCCCGTGCCATCAGGGAAGAACAAAAATCCATTGATGGTATAATCTTATTCAGTAAGTTCTGGTAGTCAGCTGGTTTTATTTCACTGGTAACTTTTATTGAGCCTAGACCTGATTAATTAAAGCAATAATTGTGACAGGACGTCCAGGCTATACCTATATGACAACACCCCCTCCCTGCCTGTGACAATGATACCTCCCATCCAGATGCTCTGAACAACTTCTATGCTTGGTTTGAGGCACAGCACAGAATGGCATCCAGTTGCACTCAGCCATCATCATGAAGTGCTTCGAGGGGCTTGTAATGAGGTATATCAAAACCATGCTTCCTCCTTCACTGACCCTCTGAAGTTTATGTATAACCGCAGCTGTTCAATGGATGACACCATAGCCACCACTCTTTATGCCCACCTCGAATTCTGTTCATAGACATTCAGTACCATCAATCCTCAGCACCTTATAAGAAAGCTGAGCCTATTGGGCCTGAACGCCTCTCTTTGCAAGTGGATCCTGGATGTCGATACACCTTTGTCAGTCTGGACTGGGAGCAGCATTTCCAGCACCATAGGACTGATGCACATGCAAACGTCTGCATCTATCAGTATTGGGTATCTTTGTGCCAGTTGTCCTGTCTTTTTGTACTGGCCTGCAGAGTTGCACATGCTGCACACATGAACTTTAGGTTGTTTTAAGTAGTTTTTGTAGTCCTGTGCCATGATTCCGGAAAACTGTAATACCTTTCCCATGGGATATGTTTTCTGACATGGTTATCAAAGAAATGAGAGACTACTCACTGCATCAGTAAGGTTTAAAAGAATTGTTGCCAGCTGAAATATAATAATCACTGCAGTAATTACCATATCAAAGGCTATTAAGTTATGTTACTTATTTATATCCAAAGTATGTCTATCTTTTTCATATACATCAACAAAGTTGTCAAAAACGATGCTTTCATGTACACTGAAAATACTGAATATATTTATACAAAAACACACTGATTACAAAATCCAATTTTTTTTGCACTGCAGTGTATTGATATGATTGCTTAACAATTGTAATAACCAGTGATCAGATATAGATTTCTTGGTTTGCACATTTCATCATGTAAATAATAATCCATTACGGGTGTGAGGTAGTCATATCCACAAACACAACCAATCACACCTACAGTGTAAAAGAAAATGTGATGAGCAGTGCTGCAAGAGCAAAAGAGACGAGAATGTGAGAAGCTAGACACTCCATTATTTATGTAGCTGGAAGAAGGCTTCAGACAGGAACGAGAGTGGACTGCAAGGCTGTTCCTGATCGTTATGCAAGTCATTCTCACTAGCACACAACCCTCACAACCTCCAAAGCCAGGGGCATGCATACATTGCTCTTTAGTTACACAGATATACAGCTTTATTAGTATTGTTAACATTGTATATTATGGAAGGTTCTATATTTATATCAGGACTATGTGGTACACTCCTGCCCATGTAATATATTTTGTTCTTATATTTTTCATCAATGTTCTAAAAGCTAAAAGCTATTTGGAACAAGGCCCCAAAGCTCTCATTGCCTTTAAAGTAATTTTTTCAGCTGACAGCCAATACAGAAGCGAGAAAAACTAAGGAGATAAAAGCGTTTCTCTTTAGACAACCTTGAAAATAATCAAGGTTGTGGGGGAAAAAAGGTCTATTCTGGTAATTAACAGAATAATAGGGGTTTGCAGAGGGTCACAAAGACTCCAACCTCTCCACTGTTCTGCTTTAATAGCATTACTTTTTTTTTTTTGAGGATTCCAATAGACATTGTAGTATTATATTATTCCACTTCCTTAAAGTATTTGATTTCCATCTTATCAGGCTTTTCCTTTCCTTCTATTTTTTTTGTAAAAGAGTCACCCGTCTGTAATTAATGAGGCCATGCATCCTGTTAAAAGCAGAGAGGGACTCCCTGAGAATATCAGTGCACATCAAGCCCATTTAACAACTAGCAGATACACGCCACTGCACTGCATAGCTTCTAATTGCAGTGCTGCATTGGAGTCTTAAATAGACCAATGGAAAAATGTGTCTCCGAGGGACTTACCAATGCACTGGGAAGAGCAGGACAAAGGAAGAAAGTGAAAATAAAACTAGTGGGATGAACTGGCTGTCTGTTTGAAGGGTGGGAGAGCAGCAGCTTGTGAAAGTTATCAGCTCCAAGGCTGAATTCACACCTCCATTAGTAACAAGCCCATTTCAGCACATCCATTATTCATGTCTTTTGGTCCGACTTTTCTCCAAACGCTAAATGGAATAATATATGGTGATAAACACTAGCTGAATCTGAAAACTCCAGCCCAGAGAAAAAAAACAATTTCTTACACTTATGAAGGCACTAGGCTCCCCTGATTTAAGTCACAACAAATGTTTGATGGTTGTGACATAACAGGCACAACCTGACAGACTGTTGTGATGCATCTATCTATGAGGAGGTGCTGGTAGCTAAGAAGTAGCTGTGTTGTTGGACTACCCTGGAAGGTACTACCCAAGGACACTGCTGCTTGTCACAAGCTAACCGCTGCTAGAGTGCCACTCCAGACCAAAGTTAACTTATCAACTAACACTGTGGACATCACCTATTGTCTTCGACCTTCACTATGATCGGGCTGCAACTGCCGCAACCTCGGCGGCCCTGGATATGGACACTCTTCTGATTAAAACTGTGTAGCTAATTACAATCATTCCATACCCTTGTAACTGCTACATTCATTGGCTCATCCATATTAAATTGTTAAATCAGCTTCCTTTTCCTGACTTGGACCATCACAGAGGCTGAACAGTTTTATCCTGACAAGCTAGTGATTTTCTCCAGAGGACATAAGCAGATATTGATACATGAATCGGGCCCCATAGATAGGCATGGAACATGACTTTGAAGGTTGTCCTGTGTCTGTGCTTAAGTTGATTCTGATTATGTATCACTGATTTGAATAATATAAAATTCTGATTATGGCTGTTATGTATCACTGATTTAAATCAGGATGGGTAGCATAAAAAGATTTATTATTAATGAAACCCAAAAAAAGAGGCTCATACTCCACCGACAAGACTCACACAGAATAAAAAACACAATCAAACTCAGGTAGGCAGAAAAACATTTGCTGAGCAAAATAACACCAAACATGAACAACTCTAAACTGAGAAAAATAAAAAGATTTAGGCAGTGCCTAAAAGTGGAGGTCCGAAAATGTTTGCATTTATTTTCGGTAAAGAAACAGCCATCAACTGTCTTTTCAATGGTATTCAAAACTTATTTCTCAAGGAAATATTTTACAATATTAAAATAGTTTAAATATTTTACTAAACAAGAACATTTTCTCGATGAGCAAGTGCCTAGAGGCGGCGCACACACTGGGATGCCTGTGTGGGCACTTGAGCACAGACAAAAATCAAGCTCATGACCTTACGACATTTGCATAAGTATGGAGCTCTGAAGCTCCGATATGAAATGTGTAATAATGCATGTTATATTACCTGCCTTACTGAGATCCACACTCCAACCCCGACTAACCAGAGATATTCCATATAATCATGTAGCATTAGTGCAAAGGAATATCATTGTGCACATATAGAACATAAACCAGAATTTCAAACAGCTTTGCATTTAATCTCTGTTAGCACAGACTGCATTACTCACCAGATAACACAGAGAACCATGTTAACTTGTTACTGACACACATTAACAGGGGTCTAGCCGTGCCTTTGGGTGAGAGAATATGACTATAGATTATTTACAGTTTCCTTGGTGGACTGGTGGCTCACATGGTTTAGAGACAACCTGATGCATGCAAGATTATTTTAACATGCAGTATCTAGTTCGAGAGCCACGGCACGTTTTTTAACTGCATTACAGTTAATAAATTAGAATTAGATTTCTTGTCCTGAGGAATCTGGAGAAGTCAAACAGAAGTTAAGTAAATGTTGGCAGAAATAGCTATACAAAGGTGAGAATAGGTTGCAAAAAGGGCTTATTTTGCATTGCATTTTGCGATGCGATACCGGACATTTCGGACCTTGTAATGATATTATTACAGCCGGGTCAGCCTTTTAAAATGATAATGAGCTTCTAATACAACCTCCGGGCATAATACTGTATAATGGATCACATGAAAGTAATACAGATCCATAAGAGAATTCTAAATTAGAATCAGAATTCTTTCCAGTGGTCATTAGGTAGGCGTTTGGTCAACACTTCAAAGTAAAGTGACTTGCTTCAGTTCCAAGTTCATAATTATTTGTGGAACAAATTGCTAACCAGTTACACATTACACACGTTTCTTCATTTAAAAATGTATAAACACCATCAATATTAATATGTATAAAATAATATTATTATTTTCATAAAGCACGTTGTAGGATTTAAATTTAAGTCATGAGTGTATGAGACAAAACAAACACCAAACAAAAATCTTAGCATAACGACCCTTGATGTGAATCAAATTTTACGAGGGAACTCATCCTCTTTTGGGCCTGCATTTATCTGTCGGTTGTTTTCTCTGAGTGAATTGCTCCCTGGCAATAAAGGCTTGGCAGTTAATCTGATGTTTCCCCTGCATCTAGAGTATGAAATCTGGATGAAAATCTGCAGTAACCGCTTATAAGTGGGGTTTAATGCCACATAAAATATCAATGCAGAATCTTTATCTGGAAGGCATAGCAATAAACATGGAAACCTAAAGGCTGCACTGAAGTGCAATGAAATAAAATAAACAAATTTTTAGCATTCAAGTGAACAATGGGAGGCACAAAAAATTAGTACATGGTCAATAAAATAAAACTAGATCATTGTAATGGGCAAGTTCAATGATTCATTAAAAAAAGTTTTGGTTCTGCAAATCTGTGGTTATGTGAAACTGAAACGTGCTCCTGTAGCAACCTGGTGAGGTTCACACTTGCTGGTTTGAGATAAGTGAATGGTGGTACCATCCAGAACATGGCAGAGAAATCTGCACACATGGAAATACTAAATACAAACACAAGTCTCAGAATAACCTGACACTGAAAAACAGATATCTTATAAAGCATGGCCATGTCGTACTCAAAGCTGTACCCTTAAACATTTGTCTCCTCTGTATGCTATACAAGCGCCACATAAATTTTCCTGTTGATAATTTTTAAATGGGTCACAGCAGAATGCTGGTTTTAGTTGTAATGTGTACAACTGGGGCTAATATGTGATGTTTCATTAGGTATATCATGAAGGTGGCATGGTGGCGTAGGGGTTAGCACTTCCGCATCACTGCAAGAAGGTCCTGGGTTCATGCTCTGTGTCTGGCGAGGGTGTTTCCGTGTGGAGTTTGCGTATTCTGTCCCTGTGCTTGTGCAGATTTCCTTTGGTTTCCTCCCACAGTCCAAAGACATGCACACTGGGCAAACTGTCTGTTCCAAATTGCCCCCATGTGTGAGTTGCTGTCTGGCAAGCTGCTCAGGGTGTACCCTGCCTTCGCCCAGACTCAGATGGGGTGGGCTCAAGCCTCCCTGACACCTAAATAAAGCATAAAGCTGTTTGGAAAATGAAATGATTTGATAAATGATTTCCATGACAGAACCATGCCCGTTTCTTCCTTCAGCTGTTTCTTTTTAGTACAATCAACTTTTTCAGCCTCATGTTGCCCTGTCCCAACATTTTGCAATGTGTTGCTGCCATCAAATTCAAAAAGCTAAAAAAAAAAAAAAAATTTGAAAAAAGTGTAATAATGTGAATAAAATCTACGAGACTGGCAAATCAGTGAATTCTGTTTTATTTACATTTTACACAACATTCCAACTTTTTGGAGTTAGTGCTGTAATTATAAAAGCCATACTGAAGGTTTACTTAGCTGCCTGATATAAACCTGCTAAATATATAGAAGATGTTGATATAATAAGGAAGACAACTAAGTAAAGAGTAGAGAAAGGGAAGCAATGGTTGAGAGATAAATATTTCCCTTCATTTGAGTGGTCACTTGCAAGTAAATGTCACTGAAGGAAAGGATACTGCAGAACAGGGATAAGTATATGTGTTCCAGATATAATTGTACTCGCATTTAATTTCCTGCCTTATTTCCCTCTATAAAAACAGTAGAACATGAAAGCCCACTCAATTACATAAAGTGTCGTTCAAACGTACTCAAATGGGAGATGAATCATGTTCACACATGATTTAGTACCATACAAGAAAAAAATGGCTTTATATAATTCTGTTGTTGCAAACAAAAATCACACATCATAGATGAATTCTTCAGTTGTGGGTGCAGTGGTTATCGATGTTGCCTCACAGCAAGAAGGTTTTGAGTTCAAATCTTCTGGCTGATTGGGGCCGTGGAGTTTATAATGTTTTCCTCATGCCCGTGTGGGTTTCCTCTAGGTGCCCTGGTTTCCTCTCACAGTCCAAAGATATGCGCATTGGGTCAACTGGCTACTCTAAGAAGAATCAGTTTTGAACTGACTTGAATCAATCTCCTGGGCCACTTCTGCCACAACCTTTTCCTGAGGCGGTTGTGAGAAGATCAACTCTGTAAAACTGCTTTCGCAAAGTGTACAGGAGAATCAAACTACAAACAAAACTACTTAGTATGTTCATGTGCAAAGTGCATAAAAAACAGGCTTATTAGTCAATAAAATATAGGCCCACAGTTAAAAGTGCCAGGCGACAGCTGCCAAGCCAAGCCATGCGACAGCTGGAGTGTAGTGTGAGCAAAAGCCCTTCACGTATGTCCTGATGTGCACTTCACCAGATCAGTAGATAGGCTGCTACGGTATCCCAGCTTGTAGTAGATCTTACAAATTTTGATAGCCATATATGGACCTCTGTTAAATCCAATAAGCCATATGGTCTATAAATTACATATATTAAATCTACAGCCACGAACAAAATCCTCCTAGGATAATTTGTGCGAAAATAATCTCCTCTTCTTTCATCACTTCCAATTATAAATTATCAGTTTACCGTAACAGTGGTCATGGTGTGTTTCCTCACACGGCCTTTCATAGCAGTACAAATTTATGCTTTTTTAACAACATGGGGAAAAAAAAACACAATTTTCACATTTTGTGAAAATCCTGAACACAACTTCCCTTTGCTCATTCATCACGCCAAGCAGTAGGACTTGAACGCAAAAGAAAAGAAAACACGCACAACAGCTATTTCTTCTTCAATCTGAACATGTTTGTTCATTTAGGGTGAAGTATAAGACAGTAAACCTACAGTGACATTGAGGTGTTTTT
>JAQMYF010000012.1:39808918-39821534 GCA_030014195.1 Neosilurus mollespiculum | reverse complement strand
AAACAATAAATACAAAATATATAATAAATAAAAGAATGCATAATATATTTCGACAGTAAAGGCAGCAACCACGTTACACAATCTGTCAGTCTGTGCTACTCTCTCTCTCTCTCTCTCTCTCTCTCACACACACACACACACACACACACACACACACACACACCCTGATGATACAGATGAACTTCATATTTCTCTCACATGCACAGTGAGTGGTTAAAGTAGCCGTTTTTTTTGTTTGTTTGTTTGTTTTGGTTTTTTTTAAATAAATGTTTCCACTGACTGCAAGACAAAAGCAAAAAGATGTGGGGGGAGTTTTGAAAAGAATGACAAGGCAAAACATCAACCAAAGAGAAAGCCAAGTGTTCACTCAGGCGCTTCTTTGAGCTTGCTTCATTGATGCACGCCCTTCCCTCTGTCAGGCCTGACTGGCTATTTGAACAAAACCACAACATGAGCCATCACACTACAGCCAATCATAGAGCCTGGCATTAGGAACTAACAGAAGGTGACTTTGAACTTTAAAGCCTTATTGCCAGCAGAGAACTCAATATCAACAAGGTACAACAGGAGGCTATAGATGATTATGTTGTGTCTCTGCATCAACATGCGATGCAGACAATTCTGCATCGCTGCAGTGGTACAATGATTATTTTTAACACCTTTAATCGTGTGTGTGTCTCAGAGTGAGATGACAAGAATAAATAAAATAAAATAAAAAGCTTAAAATATGCAAACTAAAAAAAAAAATTATTAAACAGAGTGAACTGTCTGCCTGTCTCGGAGTCCTTGATATCCTGAGCCTGGGAAAAGTCACATGTATGCGTCCTGATTTGTGTTTAGGGAAGAACTACATATGGGTGACTGATGTGGGCTCAAGCCTCCCTGCAACCCTAATGGATAAAATAAAAATGAAATAAAATCACTCATTAAAGTCAGTAGACCAGCATTCACTAAAGCTGGGTGTACTGATTATTATCTGCATTCAAGGAAGTTCTATCATCCAACAAACATCTTCTTCTGAAACATATTTTTGTAGTAAGTGGTTTTAACAGACCTAGGAATAAGCCCATTTTATATCACCTTGTTTTTATTGTATGTCATGCTGAAATTTGCATTAGAACCTGAGTCAAAGAACCTTCTCAAGTATCATCACTAAATCCTAAGTTTCCTCACTTCAAATGCTTATCGAGGTGTTTACTGCCTGAACAGGATATATAAGAACATTCCATCTCCTTGTCTTAAGAAGATCTTGTGTTGCCTTGCTTGCGATGTTTCTGTCATTATACAAACAAAAAAACAAAAACAAAAAAACAAAAACAAAAAAAACATGCTCTCACTTCATGTAAATAAGGGATATGACAACACAAAATTCTGATGTAAAACACAGATAACATTCCACAGATGCCAATGTTACAAGTCAAAATCTGGTTTCGATGTCTACATGGCAACACTGAGAACAGAGTTTCTGAAAATCTTCACCCTGGAAGGCATTTAGCAAAAGAAAAAAATATATATATAATAAATAAATAAATAAATAAATTTTTTAGTGACCTTAACCAGTTTATATGTGGATGAAAGGCCCTCAGTTTTGTCGACAAGGCCTCAGCTTTGTCTGGGTCATATACCTTAGAATTCCTCCTGCTACTTCTGTCAGCAGTCATGTCATCAATAAACACCAGTGACTCAATTCCACTGTCAGCTATACATGCCCATGTCCAGCATGTATGGCAGATGATGTGGTACTCTTTGGGTCATGAGCCCTCCTCTTTTTATCTCTCCAAAATCGTTTCTTCCAATCACCTTGGTACAAGTTAAACTTGGTTTCATCTGTTCAGTGAATCTTGTTCCTGAATTGGGGCGGACTTTCCCATAAATTCTAATATGGCCTTTCTGTTCTTGACTCTCACCACTGATTTGCCTCTTGAGGTAAACTCTCATTCATGAAGGCGTCTCTTGGATGTATACTTAAACAATGATGGACTTTCATACTCAAGATTGTTCTTAACTAGACTAGATGTGGTTTTCCAGGCCTTTGGGTGTTGCTGAGCTCACCAGTGCATTCCTTCTTAGGTATGTATTAACTTTTCCAGCCAGTCCTAAAGTTTCTCTCTGATATGTCGCCAATGATGACCATCAACTATTTGGATTGCATATTAAGGGTGCTCATGAACAGCAGCGAATGGAAATCCTTTGTGATCAACCCCAGAACTTTTGTTATCCAAGGAACAAGGAAAGAGGCCACAGCTAGTTATGAAACCACGTACAAGTGATTATAGTTGTACATTTATGTTTAACCTTGTGAAAATGAGGTTTGGGGGGTTTATGTAAAATAGTTGTAGCCTTAAATAGTTTATGCAAATTTCATTTGTTAAAGCTGAAAGTGCAGGCTTCAATCACATCCTGTAGGCTCCATTTCAGATGCACTGTGATGGCATAAAAGCAACAAACAAATAAATAAATAAAATTGTGCCACTGTTCAAATACTTATCAACCTGACTGCATGGAAGATAGGTAGGTATTGCCATTTTGCCATGTCAGACTCTGTCATAACAAGCAGGTATTTTTGGTAAATAAACTGCTCACAACATACAGCAGAACACAACATAAAGTTGGTTAGTGAGAAGGCGGGGTAAAGGGGTTTCAAACACACATGTGAGAATGTTGTGTTACATGGCTGATGAAGTGATGCAAATCGGAAGATGTCTATATAAGCTGTTTGTGGACCTGACTCTATAATCATATATAAATATAAACGTGGAGAGCGAGAGACTGGCAACTCTGAGATCTTGTTCACTTATTTATGGTTACAACATCTGTGCAACTTGAGCGAGAAGCTGGGTGTTTGATTTCCGTTACAGTTTGCTGATACAGTTTGTTGACAAAGGCAGTTGCTTTGACGTCTCCTCACTTTGCTGCTGGTTTCAGGTTTTATGGTTTTCCGTCCCGTGGTCTCACAGAGAAAACAGAACATTACTATTTATTAGAGGTACAAAAGTAAATACAAAGTCATTATAACTGGTTAATAAGTGACACAGACCTGTCTGGTGTGTTTATTTATGATGATCATCCACTGATTCATCACTGACTTGGCCAGTCACAAACAACTTCACTGCTTGAGAAGTTCAATGGTAACATTTCAGCCGAGCAGTGAAAATGCCTTTACCTGCATCTGTTCACTACTTCACAGCCTGGTAAAGCCTAAGGTTGCACACCAAGTAGTGTTCTTGAATATTCAAATGAACAGCGCCCTTCATCCTGGTTATCAGTGCCGTCTGGAAACGCCATTCATTTGGGCAAAAATGAACAAAAGCCTATGAGAAAAAGGGGTTAGTGAAATGAAAGAAAAAGATGAGTGTGGGACAGAACCAACTGCATGTATGTGTCAGGGTAGTTGGTCTGAGGTGTCATCAAGTTTGGTGGATTTCTGATGAAGGGTGACAGGGCAGGACAATGATATTAGTAAAACCCATTCATTTTCTATGGGGAAAAAAATGACAAATAAAATGAAGAATGAAAAGAATGCATGTATCCAAAAGCACACTATTCCCAACAGCTAGTTCAATGTCAAAAACTGCAGGAGCAGATACGGTACAAATGTAGAATGATGATACTAATAATAATAATAACTCCGCCCTCACCCAGAGTCTGCTGAGATGGGAGCCAGCCTCCCCGTGACCCTAATTAGGATTAAGCGGCTTAGAATATGAATGAATGATGAACAGGCTTGCACTCAAATCACACACACACACACACACACACACACACACACACACACACACACACACACACACACACAAAGCTCGCTTATAAGTCAGTTGAATCCTGCATGTCAACTTATTTTAATAAAGGACTATGTCACATTTTTACTGTTCGGTAGAAAATTGTCAAGTAAACAATGAAATTTATTAAAGATGAAGAAGAATATGAATTTACTTTGTTGTCCATAGACATTAGCAAAAGTTTTGAAGACTGAAATTAGAGCACTTAACAACTGAATGAGAGCTATGTAAAATAATGATAACTTAAACACGTGACCTATAAAATTATAAAAAGTTACTGTATTATGGCACGGTAAATTTGGCTCATTTAAAAAGATCTATATTTTCAGAAGTGCCAATAATTCTTTGACTGAGTGTATTTGTATGCATATGTGTGTTTGAGATGTGAGTAGGCTGCTATCAGTGACTGCGCAATAGACTTGATTGGAGCCTCATGCATGTAAGGCATGATTTGATTGCTGCTGGATAAAGAACCCGCTATGAATCCCTAGATGGACTTAATATCGCCCACATCACTGTATACAAATCAGCATCAGAAAAAATATACATTAATAATAAAGTTTTCCTTAACCCTGGATTTACACTGTGGCACAATGTCCGCGATCTCTGTGATTTGAGAATTGTCAGGAGCATGGGACCAAATCGTGATGACCTTGAGGGAACTTGGAAGATTCGTGATGATCGCGCTGATTATGGCAAGCTTTTTGACTGTCAAGAATTTTGCTGAGATTATTACGCTGCATCACGATTTTATGCCACTTGTGATAGAACATGGAAATTGTAGCAGAGTGCAGTAGAGCTTAACAGACCTCAACAGAGCGCAACAGAACTTGATGCGCCATCATAGGGGATCTTGATGAACTTGGAAACATGATTCCTTTAAGTTCCATCTCTTGGATGCACCCTACCTCCTTTTTATACCCCAAACATGCTCCAAGCATGGACATAAACGGTGGATTGTTAAATCGCAGAGATTGCGGACATTGTGTCCCAATACAAACCCAGGGTTATGTTCAGGATTGTATTTGCCTGAATGTGGAATAGTTGTTTGATTCTGTCTGTGTGGAAATATTTGAAAAAGTACTTATTACTGACCAGGAATTCATGTCATCTGACCTTGAGAGTTACAGATACAGTCAAAGACATATGCGTTTCATTGTGTTGTTTTTAGCACTCTTTGCCAAATTGCTGCTTACTTTTCATCCAAGCACGACGGAACTGAAAAATGCAAAAGTGATTACAATTAAGCTGGATAACTTTTTAAAAACCTAAATAAGGCCCATGTTTTTTTTGGTTTTTTTTTTAAGAGAAATGAGGTGACTGTTGAAGACCAAAAGCTTTTAAAGCTAAATGTTGGTAAAGTGACTTGAGGTGATTTCCAGCAATTTGTTGAGGAGATTTTTAATTAATAAACAAGAATAAATTACAAGAACCTTTTAGAAGTTCTTGTTTATTTCAATTTCCTGCTTCACAATACATCCTAGATGACCAGTCTTTTACATGTACGAAACTCTGAATCTCTGAACAACCGTCTACAGCAGCCTTGCAGTTCCAAAAATCTTTAGAAGATAGAACTATTTCAAACCAAACCAACCTCACACTTACAATCACAGCATCTAACACCGAACTGCTTTCTGTGTTGTTTTAACGTTGTCTGAGGCGTTTTCCAAGGTTTTAAGCATGGTTTCTTGAAGAAAAAAAAAAAAAAAAAAAAAAAAAAAAAAAAAAAAAAAAGCGGCGCCAATTTTCGGGTGCAAGTGCTGATGGATTTTTTTTCTCCAGCCTTAGGCATATGCATACTTGTAACTCTGATAGGTCTATGGCTCAATTATGAATATTCATTATTATAATAAAACTAAATTTGCAAATTTTCATCATGGCAATGAAGGTTTATGAGAAACATGATGTGACTAGAGTCTAATGAAAGGAATAACCTAGAAGATAATTTTGAGGATTCAGCTTTATTCAATCAAATAAACATTTATGAATGTTGGCCGAACCTAAGTCAAAATTTACAAAGGTGTGACACACAGAGTTAGTGTATATATATATATATATATATATATATATATATATATCTTTGAAAATGAAGCCGGCATGACCAGCCTCACTAAGTCCGACAGTGACAGTGGCTTTGCAGTCCCCGACTGACACTGCAATTCATTATTGTTGCTCATTACAAATATTTACAGACAATACACAAACAATTTCTCTGTCAAATCATTTGTCTTATCGATGTGGGCAAATCTGACTCTCCAAAACCTGACTGATGCATTAATTTGTCAAAAAAATTGCTTTTTTTTTTTCAGATTTTAGCATAGATCGACAGAAAAATATTTATAATTAGTCAATTACAGACTTTCAATTAGTCAGGTGCTTTTTAAAATAAAGATTTCTACCAGATATGCATCAAAACCTGAGTTTGATGAGCAAATGCATGCCAGATTTTCTTTAAAATAACTGAAATTAAAATAAATGAAACAAAATTATTAGTCTACATTGAGTGATACTCACGATTTACCCAATGTCCAGCACCAATGACTGGAATTCCCACAATTGAATCATTTGATGTAAAAGTACATAATTCCCCACAGTAAAGCCAATTTAAAAAATGTCCTTTTTGAAACCCTTTTACTGCAAACAAACCCTCTCCTTGCAGTGTGCACACACAGAAACATTTCCCTTTTACATGGAGGTTTGTAACAAAATTGCTCAATTCAAATGCTCAATTTATAAAGTTTGGGTATAAATCAGAATTTTTGTGTTTGCAGAAGGTAAACACTGCATTTTAGCATAATCTATTCCATCTGTGAAACATGATAGTAATATCATGATTTAGGCCTATTTATTGCATCTGGGCCAGGAGAGTTTGTAATCATTGACGGAGAAATGAATTCTGAATTATTCCAGTGAATCCAAAACTAAACTGTCTCAAGAGAAAGTGGGTCATGTAGCAAGACAACCTTAAAGACATGTCAGTCTACAAAAGAATAAAGAATGAAAATACATTTTGAAATGGCCAAGTCAAAGTCCTGACCTCCTAATAGAATAGAAATGTCATGTGAGCAATTTATGTGAGGAAACCCACCAACATCCCAAAGCTGAAATAAGCTTGTGAAGCAAATGCTCTCTCTTAATTTATCTGACTGTTTTCACTTCAAGTGGCAACCGGAAGTAAACATCACCTATTTCTATTTGTGCATGCCTGTCACAACATTTACCATGCCAAATTCAAGCTGGCACTCCCTCTCCACGTCTATGTATATAAATAATTCTTTCTTCAATATAAGACATCCTCATTAGCGTGTGCAAGTACTGCTGGTAAATCTAACATTTATACATATCCTATCAGAATTTATCAAAACCCTACTTAAAACCCTAATTAGGGTCGCGGGAAGCCTGGTGCCCCTCTCAGCCGACTCTGGGTGAGGGCAGAGTACACTTTAGACAGCTCTCCAGGCCATCGCAGGGCAGAAACACACTGATGGTAACCCAATGGCCTACTCTTTACGAATGACAGCAATGGATCTTTTACATGCCTCTAACCACAAACAGTGAGAGCCAGACAGTAAGCCAGCACCCTAGCACCGGGTTACCACTGCCCACCAGATACACATCCTTTGTAAATAGCAAATAATAAATGCAATTTATTAATACTCTCAAAATAACAGCTTTTACAGTATATGTGGTTTAGAGAAGAGATTATAGAATGACTATATAAGCTTATGATTGGCCTTAATGAGGAATTTTGTTAGCATGAGCTTGGATACTTAAAATATGGATGCAATGACTCTCAGGATCAGAATACTGAAGACTGGAAGACAGGCAGACAATTCACTTTGTTTATTCACTTTTCCAGTCCAACTTAGCTCAGACTAGATACTGTTCAGTTGCCTTTCATTTCTTATTTCACGCATGATAACTTAAATATTGACTGAATATTCTTCACACTGTACTCGATACTGGTCTCTCTCTGTAAGCACAAACACTGTGGGACGCTAATGTTGGATGTAATGGGACTGGATCAGGTAAAATATTTTAGCTCTTTCCAAGCGAAGGAATCCTTTGTCCACAAAGGAATCCTTTGTCCACAAGCACAGCGTTGTGAAAAGTTTGGGCAGAATAGATGCTCTACTGATGGTATTCAAACATAAACCATAAAACCATCGCAGCAGTGGAGCTTTGGCAAAAAAAGGGAAGGCTGGAGGTAAGTAGGCCCTCGTCTTATAAATATATACTATAGTTTAGATCTACAGAATAGCCACAGAGCTAAAAAACTACCAGTGCCTGGGTTTTCACATTTTTATGCCGCCATTACAGAAGTATGATCACAATACAATATACCATCAAATCATTGGTTAAATTATTTTTTAATAAAATAAAAAAGACAGGCATTTTGTACTTATCATTCCTGTGGTGATTCTGTCTTGGAGTTGGGGTCAGGCTGTGCCAACATTTGTGGTCTTCTTACTTCATCAGAAAGCTCTTCTTCACTTGATGATTCTGTATCTGATTTACTTTCGTTTTCATTTCTTATTTTCGGTATCAAGTTGGACCATCTTGGTTCTTACATATACAGTGTTACGTTGCTAGATAAACTGAAATTCGTAGTCCCTTCTCATTCACTCTCACTCGACATAAGAAGTGTTGAAGCCATTGTTTGGCCAAAATGACGTCATATGCAGCACCCCCTGGTGGAATGCTCGAGGAAATTTCACAAGTAAACAACAGATTGTGAGCCATGTTCTGACAGATGTTTCACTGTCTTTTCACAGTTACTCTGACTGACTTGATCCATTTCAATACTTTAGTTGAGAAAAAGTATTAACAGAAAAGCCACAATGGGAAACAAAATATATTGCCTGCATATTTGCCAAAGACCTTTAAGTTTAGATGCCACTGCCAGTACAGAGTCAAAAAAGTAAGCTGTGTCCAGCTAATTGAGCAGTAAATCTATGCAAGACATCAGATAAGCAACAAATCTAGACAGTTCTACTCCTTATTTAGCTAATGTTGAGCACAGCATTGAGTTCATCCTGAACCACATTTTTCTTGGATCAGGAAATCTACATGGGCAGTTGGGGAGTCTCGCTGTGGTGTTCTGAGATCAATGTGACCCGGTAGATTTAAGAACGAGGGATGGCTTGAATCAGCAGGGAAGAACACAGGTACGGGCAGTGTTCTTTCTCTGATGCAGAAACAGGAGACTGGGGAAAAAAATCACAAGGGAAAAAATGAAGAAACATGGGGCTGGCCCGCCACTGGAAAATGTTGATCCTCTATATGCTGGATCACCCCCTTCAGGATTACCAGACAATGACACTGGACCCTCTTCACTTTCCCCCCAGCAGTCTAGCGAAAAACTGCCCCAGCACCACCATGTTAAGCATCTCCTCAGGGCCTCACATCTCCATCATTAGTGGCCACTTCCTGCAAGCATCCTTCAGCTGCTTGGTGAATGTGAAGACCCACAGAATCCATCACAACGGCTTTTTCCAGTATTCTTGTTTTTGTCACCAGTGTAACAACTCTCAGATTTGGGATACTAAAGACTCAAAGACAGGCGGACAATTCACTCCATTAATTAACTTTTCTGCACCAACTAAACTCAGGCTAGGCATTTTCAGTTGTCTCACTCTAAGACACTCACGGTAACAAACATTTACACAATATTATTCACACAGCAACACACAACTGCTTTCAGCTCTCTCTCTCTCTCTCTCTCTCTTTACCTGCCTCTCACTGTAAGCACACCAAGAACATGCAAAAGTAGATAGAGGTAATCACACACAGGTGAAATAGCACACCATTTTACTCGACTCCTCTCTGCCTACAGAGGGCGTTCAATTATGCATTTGCTTCCAAAATGGACAAAACTCCACTGAGATTGACTTTTAACTGGATGAACTACACATTTTGCCATCCTTAAAGCATCTGATGTAACTATTTTATATTATAAAATAAATTATATTATATTATACAAATAAATTAAACACAAACTTAATAAAAGCTTGAATATTTCACATGTCTTTGTACATTAAACTGCACTATTGATATTACATCTTCTTCATAAAAAAAAAAAACAAGTAATACACCTCACCTGGGCCGGAGGGGGGCATATTGCACTGCAAAAAATAGCCATAAATTAAAGTGATTATTACGTGTTTGTGTCAACAATACAAAACTAATTTGCACATGAATGAATGGCGCGGTATACTATTCCTTCCTATCTAGGAGCAGACTCTTATTTGATGCATGTGGATGAAAGCGAGTATGATTTGAAAATGTGCCTATTTTTATTTTTCATTCAGAAGTTCACTAGGTTATATTTGATTTCTTACTTTAATATCTGTAAACTCGATCATTAACCTGCCTTATATGAGCTAACAAGTGAAACTGCGTCTTTTCAAACACGCAAAAGCAACCTATCAAACAGATTTTAGAAGATTGCAACTTCAAAAATCTAAGTAAGTAAAAAGTAAGTAAAAAGTACCTGATAATGAAAATATACATTTGTTTATATGTAACAGGAAAGTTTGGAGGGCTTGTTTGGAAGGCCTTTCATTTCACTGTAAACTCTGTCAGGTACAAGCACCATTTGGCCGTTCTAAATGAAACTTGAAAATCCTCCTCATTTCCCTCTCCCTCAGTAATGAACTTCTGGCAATAATTAGAGCAGCATATACAAGAGCAGAAGAGGACAAATAAACCAGCATTTGTCTGAAAAAAAAAACTGCTGTGCTCCATTCCACAGCACATTCTCTCAGGACAAAACTAAACATCAAAGGCAAACCTGCCAAACGCTTTTGCATTGACTATGAAAAACCATCCTGAAAGCCTGTCTGGACATGACTCAACTAAGGTGAAAACTCCTGCTAGCTAGCTAGATAGATAGATAAATAAATAAATAAGACAGAAATCCAAAAGTATGTTTGTTAAAAAAAAAAAAAAAAAAAAAAAGCTAAACTTTGTTTAACGTGAAAGAATGCATCCATGCAAACTTCACAACCTACTTCCCCATTGTGTGATTCAGTGACTGGGTATGCGTTTACGAAAAATACACATTAGCTGATATTAAAAAAATTTCCATTTCAGACCGAAAAAAGCCCATACTTCCCTCAGAATTAAAACATACTCATGTTTCAACCCAACGTTGATCATGACTGAGTTAAGGAGAACAGTGACAAGTATTAAACAGGTTAAATTTAGTCAGGCCAAAAAAAATTTTTAAATAAAAAGACAAATATAGTAGTACAACAGTGACCGAAGATATCCTTCACCTTTCTTCCCACAGTCAGAACTCAGTGGGGAACGCAGTTTATTTTCAATAAATTAATGTTGGGTAGAACAAGTGGATACCGGAGAAATACGGCCATCACTGTTTATTATGTGAAAACCCTGCTGGAAAAGCTAGCAGCCAGGTGGACAAGTACAGACCAGCACCCATCTTTGCCAGCAGGTACATTCTGGTGGAACAGAAACAGGTTCCTGAAAAGATTCCATTCCAGACAAATCCTTTTTAAAGAGAACACTACATTAAAGAAATTACAGACTTGTATACACTTTGACAGAGCAGGTGAGATCCTCAGTCAGACCAGACCACGCTGGACTTCTCATCAGGAAGGTTAAAATCATTAAATGGTCATCACCGCCCTGAAGTATCTAAACTTAGGGCTTTTATTATAAGGATCTCTTGCTCACAAAACAAGCTGTTTTGGTGCATGACTTCTTGATCGCTTCAATGACAAAAGGGGAAGGTACATGGTGTATATCTTGGGCAGAAATTCAAATCCAGGCTCACTTTGGTTTAAATGTCACTGCTGATGTTTGTCTGTAACAACACCCACTTTCAGTCTATATGACGACTATATTTTTGAGATGAACATTGAAATGCACCAGCTATACAGCACAGTGTACAGAATAAAGCTCCAGAAGCGTCTGGATGAGGAGTGTGCACAGTAAAGTTGCAGTGATCATCACAAAACAACTCGGAACATGCTGCATTATCAGCTCGAGCCTTTACAACAGCCAGCATCAATCAAGCCGCATGCAGATCAACCTGGGACCAAAACAAAGCCATGATTGAAACCATAATAAATCTGTTAAAGCGTGGTGGGTGATGCATGCACCTTTCTACATCTCAACCCGTCTATTTTAATGCATCCTAAACCGGACTCGTGTTGCATTGCCATTGTGCATGCACGACGGCCATTTCCCCTCAATAGGATTGTAATTTGCGGGCACAAAGGCTGGTCTGCCGGCCCTGCACGAGTCCCAGAGCCATGGACGCACCGCTTACCTCTGAAATCAGCCCGCGTTCATTGTTCTCCAGCGGAATGTGCGGCTCTCCTGCTCTTTCACGCTCCGTTACAGGGCGCTGGTGCTGCTACAGTGAGCGACAGGCATGCTGAAATGTTCCGGGGGTTTGTGTGTGTGTGTGTGTGTGTGTGTGTGTGTTTTCCAGGATTTACACCGCGCTGTTATCCAGCTGTGGGGGAGGAGACGCTGCAGCTGCTCTTCCCCGCTCTTCAGACAGGGGGCGTTGTTCTGTGGGTTGCCAACACTGATTTAAAAAAAAATAAAAAAATTCGAAGTCGATATATAAAGGCCTATATGGAGAATTGTCGTTATATGGTACATCTGTTAATTTCTGCAATGTCAAATTAGAAGAATTAGCCTACAATTTATCCAGATCCCCACAATAAGATAATTTACCAGAAAACCTCCCCGCTCACTCATTTGACGCATACGGCAGTATACATTCATTCATTCATTCATTCATTTTCTGAACCGCTTATTCCTAATTAGGGTCGCGGGGAGGCTGGCGCTCATCTCAG
>JAQMYF010000012.1:39789605-39806291 GCA_030014195.1 Neosilurus mollespiculum | reverse complement strand
CACACAGAAATGCCCGAGCTGGGAATCGAACCCAGGACCTTCTTGCTGTGAGGCGGATGTGCTAACCACTACGCCACTGTGCCGCCCAGCAGGATACAGCGGTGGAAAATTTCTTTACTTCGTACCATTAATTCCCTGTCTTAGCTTTTCCAGGTGTTTTTGGGCAACCTTAATATGAACTAGGTACATGTAGGACAGACCGCTGAGTCACCACCTGACATTGGTAGTGCGGTAGGTTTACTCAAATATTATACAGACAGTATGAATATGGAGTTGCGTATAGTCCCGTGGCATACACAAAGTGTAAAATTAGAATATATTTATGGAAAATGTAAAAATATACATGCAAAAGAATGACTGCATAAATATGAAGCAGAAATATACATTTGCTATACAAAATCTCGTTGCCACCTCTGACCTTGGAGGACAAAGTCACTTTTTTTCTTGAAGGACAGAACTTTTACCTCATATAGAGACATGTAAGAGGCAGGTAACCCACCTGCACAAAAGTGGTGATGGATAATGGCTGGTGAAATAATTCATTTTGGAGTAACGTGAACCTAATAACAGAGGCGACATGGTGGCACCATGATTAGCTGCAAGAAGGTCCTGGGCTCGAGTCAGTGAAGGTGTTCTGTGTGTGGAGTTTTGCATGTTCTCTCTGTACTTGAATGAGTGTCCTCCCACGGTCCAGAGACATGCACATTTGGCTGATTGGCTGTTCCAAATTGCCCCTAGGTGTGAATGTGAATGGTTGTGTACGTGTTGCCCTGTAACAGCCTGCCGAGCTAAAGAAGAAAAAGAAGAAATAAATACAAATAAAATATTTTCAGAAAGATTTTTGAGTTATCTCAGCTGACAGTGGAGTTGTCAATGAAAAAATGTTCATTTTAAACTCTGCATAAGCAAAAAGGACTTTGTAATATTTTTGTACAGGTCAGTGGGGATGGATGGATGGGTAGACTTTAGTTCCCAAAGGGAAACTTCTTTTGCTCTATAAAGGTCTTATTTAAACTAGTTTAATTTTAAACAACAAAGATCGCAAAGTGATAAAGACATATTTTGCAAATTGAATAACATATAACTTCAGATCATGCAGCGAGTTTCATTCATTCATTCATTCATTCATTTTCTATAGAGCTTATCGATTGCAGGTCATTGGTTTGCTAGAGCCAATCCCAGCTGACTTTGTACACCACGAACAGGTCACCAGCAAATTGCAGGGCCAACACAGACACAAACTACCATTCATACTCACATTCACACCTACCAGCAATTTAGAGGAGTCAGTTGACCTAATGTGCATGTTGCTGGACTGTGGGAAGAAATTGCAAGCATTCAGAAAAAGGCCCTTGGCTAAGATTCAAACCTCCTTACTGTGATGCAAAGGTACTAACAACTGAGCCAGTGTGACAAGGTTAAATCATAGCTAGACATATATTTTAGTATTAGAGAAAAGCCAGCTATTTTTAGAATGTAGATAGATAGATTAAATACCCACTCAATCGTTCATTTGCTGAAGCGCTTCCTCCTGACATCATGGGCATCTCAGCTGATACTGGGCAAAAGCGAGGTACACCCTGAACAGCACGCCAGGCCATTGCAGGGCCTTAACTAACTTAATTAACACCTTAATTAGCAAACCACAATATCTTTTAATTTTGCTGTTTAACGGAGGCCATGGCAGGTTTACAACCACTTTATGCCTCCCAGAATATGGATATTTCCTGCTTCCTTTTTTATCTTGCCCACACAGTGCTGCATGACTTAGATCTCTGTGTATTTATTAACTTCCAGAAACTCTAATCAGATGTGCTGCAGATGTGTGCCAAGCTGAATTTCCTATCCGGTGTGTTTGATCATGCTGTGATGTGAGTTATATGCTTGTATTTGCTCTTGATGACAATCCAACTTTACTTCCTCACCTTTATGCTGCATCATGCTTTGTTCATCAGAGTTTCCCGTTTCCTTCTAAACACTCAGGACTGACATAAGCAATTTTGGCTTTAGTTGCAAATGCCCTTTCTGTATTTTCTACCTCATTACTTTCTAAATCTACCAAGTCACTGCATTTAGTATCTCCAGCGTCTTTACATTCTGGGCCATTTCTTTAGCTAGTTTTCAGAACACTTCACTAAACGTTTCATCCAGTACATTATGGTCACAAAGATAATAACCTATAATAGCTCAGGCTTTAGATCATGGGTTATAATTCCATGATTCCATTTTTTTTCAAAGTTAACTTTACGCTTGCATGAATTCTATTTTTATCCGAGATAAAAGCATCTCACAACATTCATATCGATCTAGATGCCATTTTTTTTTTATCACACTACACATAGCTGTCTGTCAATCCATTTTTATTTAGATTCATTGGCTCATCGTAG
The DNA here is from genome assembly GCA_030014195.1 of Neosilurus mollespiculum. Classification (NCBI taxonomy): domain Eukaryota; kingdom Metazoa; phylum Chordata; class Actinopteri; order Siluriformes; family Plotosidae; genus Neosilurus; species Neosilurus mollespiculum. Next base: position 39,803,904 of record JAQMYF010000012.1, on the reverse strand, counting down.
TTTTAGTCTGATTTATTATTAGGGATTTTTATTTAAGTCACATTTCCTCTTGATCTTGTCCACCTTGTCTTGACTTGCCCAAATCTAAGCCTGATGATTGATCTCTGCAAGAAAAACCGTCCAGTCTGTAGATGAAACAAAGTTACGTTCATGCCATGTCTTTTTGATGCATTTGGCTTCTATTTTTTGTGTCCTTCTGACTCATAAGAGTGAAGAGGGCTACAGGAAATTCAGAGCAGTGAGAACAGTCCCCTGCCATCTGCGCACTGCCCTGATTTATTCTGGTTTGTTGTTGCTGAAGGATAATAATTAGGGCAGTTAAAGCACCATGTGAGCATGACCGTAACCATAGGGACACACCAATCCTGTCTGTCTAAAGAACAGCAAAGCGACGTTTCCTTAAAAAAGATGTGTCTATTTAACCTGCATTTGTGTCATTAAAACATGACAAAAACTTACTGTAAGAAAATGATCTAGATCATTTTAATTTTAAAAATTTAATCTTAATTTAATTTTAATTGGGTGTTGGCTGGATGATGCTGCTGTAACAAAGAAATTTCCTGATAGGGATCATTAAAGTGCTATTCAATTCTATTCTATTCTAGATTTTTTTCCAAGCCTACTTCCGAAAATCATTTTATTCTAACAAATAACAAACTTAAGTGTAACATGACCTACAATAAAAACTAGAGAGACACTCACAGAGTGCAAGGGATCTACCATCCAACATGGATAATGTGGCATAAAGGCCATATATGGGTATTTATGTTATGTATATATGTACTCATGTTACGATATGTTCTACAATACCAAAGTAGGTGGACAAAACCAAATTGGCAAGAAAAAACCTCCCGTTTTATAAGATGGCTGGGGGTGACCATTCAAGATTAAGGTACTTGTCTCATATGAAATTTTTCATGTGACCTGCTCCAGCACCAAACCAGTCAGAACCAGAGGATCATATATTTTAGAGATTTACATTTGATGTAAAAGTACAGAATTCTCTCAGTAAACCAACAAACCAACCAATTAAGCAAATAAATAAATAATTCAATCCCCTATTGGTGTAAAAATCCATCTTTCATTGTACACAAACCCTCTCTCACAGAGGGTACATAAAAGTTACCTTTTACATGCAGGCGTGTTGCAAGATTGCTCAGATTAAACACTATTATAATTTAGTTGGTGTATGTTTCAAAAACATGAAGAGATCATTTAAAAAGTGTGTTTAGAGTGTGACAGTGTAAAGTCCTGTTTAGAGCATGAATCTGATCCATTGGAGCTATGTAGTGGTCCTACAAATCAAACGTGATGATGGACGTGCACTTGACTTTCACTTTCAGCTGTATGAAACAGACTATAAGTATGTTCCCAATGAAATATATTCATAAATCTTTGTATAAATGAAGGAGTTAAGTATTTGTTTCAAGTTTCGTGTTGATAGGTTTTCAGAAGTATATGCTGCATTATTTTGAGTTTTCCCATAACCCTTTTATTAAAAACTTCATTTGTTTATATCTGAGTCAAATTTTGTCCAATCAAAAACATATTTTTTTAAAGTTTATTTTGTGCTCTTTCTGATAAGCACATTTTTAAAACTATTTTATATAATTATATAATAATTGTAATTTTTGAAAAATGGACTCATATGAATATTAGTGTTCCGTAATAACAGCATGTCTACCAGTTCTTGTTTCGAAGTTATGTGCATTTTATCTTCAAATCTGTGACCCATCATAGCAAAGTGGGTACTAAGTCGGAAATGATTAAATACTTTATTGAAATTTAAACGGTATTTTTCTCCAAAGTTACATGTTTAAAAGGCTGAAAATTCCTGTCAGGTTATGTTAGAAAATGTGTTATTATTTTAAAACTTAGGAAATCAGCTACAAAATGGTACCGATAGCTCAAAATTAATAATGTCCAACCTAATACCCACTCTGACCTATACCTTTGACTTTGATATTCAAAATTCTATAACTTACAAACAGACTCACAAATACTGGTGATTACAATACCTCTAACCATGGTATTAAGGTAACTAGGCAGCAAACACATCAGGGCATTCACAGCAATATGGGTGTGACATTTGAATTCATTTCTCAAAAAAGATATCTTCAAGCATGGACAAGCTTAGTATCGATGTCTTAGGTTCCTTAACTCTTAATGCAATCTGAGCTGCAACTGAACACAGACACATCTTAAAAAATACTAAAATTGTTTACTTCCCTAAAATTTATACACTTTTATCTGTGTTATTGATGTGTCATCAAATGCACACGCCTTTCTCGTCTTCTATAAACTTTGTGAATTTTAAAGATAATTAAGATTAAGTGGGTTAGAAAATGAATGAATGAAATAGAGTTGTGCTTGTGACATTTTCACATTATATCAATAAATTATGCTCTATATTTAAACAAGCTTTAGTCCCCCTCGTTTTTTAGTAGGAAGAAGGAAGCAATAATGTCACTGGTAGTTTTCATATCATATCTGCTTGCAGGTCAACCTCAGAAGCCATTTCCCTTGTTTCCGTTCTTGCTACAAATATGGACTCCATGAACAGCAACTCCCACTCACCCCCTCCTTCTAATCACCCTTATTATTAGTTGCAGCTGTTTCCCATTTTGTCTGTGCACTCTTGTTACTTAAAAAAAGTTACCACAACCCAACTTTAGTCAAAATAAATCAAAATAAATTCTCCTTCTGTATCTGTCTCTGGGTGCATTATCAACCTCATTTTAAATATTTTAAATAGATTTTTAATAAAATTTTCTTTTTATACTAGCCACACAGTGTGGCTGCCAAGTTCTATCAGTGATAGCGATTGACTAGTCATGTGACATGCATTTCCCCTCGCACTGCATGCTGAATGAACATTGCCAAACATATGAAGATGTCAGCATCTTGTCATTTTCTGGCATTTCTGATTAACTATCTGATTTCAAAAAATGAGGGAAACACTGAAGAATCTGAGGTGCTGAAATAGCAGACTGAAAGGATTAAGCTCTACCAGTTTGAGCAGGAGTATGAAGTTGAGTCCGATATGGAGGGCGGTGGTAGTGACGACAATGGCGGCCAGCCTTCAGAGACAATAGTCACAGAAACATGCATGATAATGGTGAGAATGGCCCACAGCAAGCTACCAACTGGTAATAAACAGTGTTCTGTGACAAACTTTTAACTGACAAAATTACGATCTGATGAATGAATTCCAAAAATTTATGTAGAAGTCAGCCACTATCCCACCATCATACTGGGTAAACCAGAGTTATTTCAAGGCTACCCTCGGCTCATAACCTGAGGCTTTAATACTCGAGCCAAAAACCTGATTGTGTTGCTGTGGTCATGCCTATAGTGCAGTATTAAACACAAAAGCTAGTCTATGCTACCCCCAGCATTATAAGGTTATGGTCAAAAACTTGTAGTCTATCTAGCATTGAAATATTAAATGTAAATAAGTTATAGAGACTTTAAATTTCTTACATTTCCTTTAATTTCTTACATAATACCTTTTATTTTCATACATTATCTAAATGAGCTTTCACATGGCAGGTATGGCTAGGTCCTAAAACAGTTTGAAGACCCTAACCCTAGCTTTTCACAAATGTTCAGCTAAATCATTTTTGCTGTTTAGCTGGAATAACAAAATCATATTTAAAAAAAACTCACCTTTTTGAAGTAGTCTAAACCCCGCCTTCCACCAGGAAAGAAGTGGACAAAATGGCACCCTCTGCCAAATTCCATCTTTTTTGTCATCATTATCGCCCACTGCATATCATTGGCAGGGTAAAATATACCTATTGAAGAGCAATTGTGTGATTTACTGTAATATTTGATTATTGGATGATTTGTGTGACTATTGTATGAGGAGTTTATTCACTGAAGTGAGTGAAAGATTACTTTATTTTTTTCCATTCTACTCTGTACAAGGAACGCTCAAAGACAACACAATGTTCTTAGCTCTGGGAGTTCAACCAGGTGGCATTGAGCTAAGAACTTCAGGGTCACTTAAAGACAGGCAGCAACTACAGGGTTAAGAAACAGGGAAGCAATTGTTTTTGTTTTTTTTTTGCTAAGCTTGCCTCAACATGGTGATAAGCCTAATGTAAACAATCTCAGCAAGTGTAATGCCAGAAATTAATGGTGGTGAACTGAAAAGATGGTGAACTTGGAGGTATAAAAGGAGAGGTCTGGACGGACCACTGAGCATCTAGGAATTAGTCATGGGCATGAGAAAGAACTTTGGGGGTCTAATCAGAGCTAGAGGATGATAAATGGGGTCTGAGATTTTTTGCTCGGAACAATTTCTTTTGTGTGACTGATTGTATGCTTTTCTTTTCATAAAGGCTAAACAAACACTTGAAAAATGAATTTGGATCTCTTGCGTCGTGAACTGGACACTTTTCGCCACAAAGGTTTATTTACTGAAGTGAGTGTATGGCTATTTTAGAAGAAGAAGCTAGACCAATCAGAGTGGAATGGGCAGGTTTTAAGCCAATGCAGGGTTAGTTGAAGGGGTCTTACCTTGGAACAATTTCCTTTGTGTGAGTGACTGTCAGCTACTTTTTTTCTAAAGGCTAAATAAATACCTAAAAATTTGATTTGGGTCTCTTGTGTCATGAATTGGAGGTTTTCTGCCCTGACAGAAACAATGAATTCTGTCTGTAAACAATGTCTGTTCTGGTCGTATTGAAAACTCTAGTCCATGCCTGGTGACTCTCAGGGTATCTGACATGCAAAACAAAGTTCGTTTGTTGAAGGCCACTTTAAATCATCTTGATTTATATTTCCCAGTGTGTCATTCATTTGACAGGTCTCTACTGTACTTGAGCGCAGGATGGCTATGGTTACTACTACATGTACACAATGCATATCTTGCTCACCTATATGTCATCGCCGGAGACAGCCAAAAGATTTGCTGTGCTGAAGGCGCAGTCTCTCTACTCTGCCCAGTCAATTTAGGATTTATTTACTCAATCTTGCATTATTTAGTAAAACGTTATCATTGTATTAAATGTATGCAAAAAAAATCATAATCATTATAATCAGACATTGTTTTAAAGCAGTGTTCTAAAAAAATCTTTATCTTTATAGTGTATATCTTTCTTTATAATCTGTATATCTTTAAGGTCTTAGTTGTCAGTTACAGGTTGTTCTGGTTTTACCAAACCTATTGCTTTAGTTGTAAAGTGGTTTTGACCTCAACTAAAATCCTGTTTTGCGTAGTTTAGTCTGTTTGTCACTTGAACCTTTGTTATGCAATTTAAGATTTGTAAGATTTATTAGATCTGAATGGCTTTATATAAAGCTTTCTAACTGCACATGCATTGTATACTGCTTGGTTCCCTGTATATTACATAATTTTTCATTAATTACTATTTCAACTGTTTGCTTTATGCCAAAATTAACCATTCAAACATATACATGTTCAGGTAAATTTCACTTATTTCTTTAGCACATATGGCAGTGTTCAAAATTTGTGTCACAACTTAGTGACAAAAGTATAAAAACTACCTGTAGATTTGTTCTAATATAAAAATACCTCTTAGCATCCTTTTAGCATCCTCCATGATTATTTGGCATTGTATGGGCAAAACATGGGAGAATTTGGTACCGAGCTAAAGTCCAAGGCTGATGTGCCTGCCAGCCTTCAAAAGACTTTGTTCAGGACCAAAGGGTACACAGTGGGGGTCAAATGGTATGGTTCAGAGGAGTGCAGTAAGCTAAAAATTTTAAATTTGGATTATTTGTCTGAAAACAAAGTGGATGCAACAATAGCGTTCAGATTACATAAAATGCAGATGTTGACTTGACTGACCTCCATATGTGTTGAATGTGAACTCAGAGTCTCTGTTTGTTTTGTTTTTGAAGATTTGCAAATATTGAATGCATATTTAATGTTATTTATCTTTTAAATCTGGAAACTGCAAAATGATAAATGTTCTAACTGAAACAATAAGGGAGGAAACCCATACCATCAAGGGGAACAGATGCAAACTCCACTCAGAAAGGACCTTGTCATCCACAAGAATCAAACCCGAGACACCATATTCCTTGCACAAAGTATGGACAAGATTTCCGGCGAAGACATAAAGATAACATACCATAACAAGTGTAATTTCTTTAATCAATCTACTGCTTCTAAAATTTAAACTGGACATCTACATTATTTTATCAATTGCACAAATGCTTGCAAAATATAAAATATACTTCTTTACAAGTACTGTAAATAAAACCTAAAGTAAAAAAAAAAAAATATGTGTTTATACATTTTAAAAGAAATAGAAAATCCATTCCGCACATAAGGGCATTTTCTGCTCCAGGATCACCACTTTAATGGGGTGCATATACTTCCCAGGGATATTAAATAAACATGAAATACAATGTACTTGATATGATATTTCTAAACATTGACATCTTTTTATTTCTCATGAAATCATATACCTTCTTTCATTTCTCAACAGTTGATTTTGGACCACTTTCTACAAATCTGTGTTGCACTCCTTCATTCTTCATTATTGTTATTTTAAACAAACAAGATGTAAAACAGGTGAATAAAGCCTAGTTCACACAGGAAGCGACGAGCCAGAAAGCGACACGCTTGCTGCTGAGCGACATGCGACATTGTCTGGCAAGAGAAGCGAATCGCTTCACCTCTCAGCTCTTGTTGCCTAGGTAACTCCCTCACATATTTCCTGCTTTAAAATCTTTCCAAGTGAAACTGTGAGCAGCACTGCGCTTCCCTACAGCAAGTCTGTGAGAAAATGAATAAGACAGCAGACTCTTGTGCATCATGAACCAGGAACAATTTGCTCTCCTCTCCATCTCCGCTCTCCAAAAAAAGCACCAACGAGGTCACTGCTCCTGCTGAGTTCACCCAGTGATACAAGCCTGATATCAGCATGGGGAAAATCAGACTTGTTCAGGAGCTCTGTTTAGATAGAGTACACTTTCAGGAGTACTTTATTCTGAACAGCACACAGTTTTTATCTACTGATTTATTTGTTTGTTTTTTTATTTAGCTGTTAACATGCTTCAATAGGAAAAGACGTTAGCAAAACCATGTGCTTGAGTTAACTAGCTAACCCACATAATGTACAATTCATGTAATAAACTAAGATATATAAATATAAACTCACAGGAAATGCCGGCCGTTTCAGAGATGTGGACCCAGGATTTGCATATCAGGTTATTATCCTTCTAAAATATTTGTGTGCAGTCATAAATCACAGGATATTTACATACAGCATTAATAAGCTGCTCTTCCTTGTTGATGTGAGCAGGGCAGTGAAACTCATGTTTATGGTTTCCATACAGAAACATTACGTGGAAGTCTGTGTTTGTTTGTAGTCAAAATATACTGATAATGGAAGATAAAACACATAGTATGGAAAGATGAGTAAAGGACTCATCTTTGGTATACTGTAGCCCTTTCATGGCAGGAAATAAAATGATTACCTACAGAGTTTTTTATGAAGTTCTTAACATCTTCAGCAATGTTCCACTGCTTTCTATAGACACTGACAGTTCATTGCTAATAAATCTGTTCCTGTTAAAATGCGCTTGCCTTTTTTATACTTGTACTCATGTTTCAGCTATATGGGTTTAGCGTAGCCTGATTGGTATTACAACCTGATTATTATTGTGAATGGCATAAGTTCTCTCCAAATTCTGTAATGACATTTTAACAATCCACACAGTTTTAATACAACATGTATTAAAATCTAACATAAAAAAAAAAGTGAAGAGTGAACAATAGTAAAACTTAATTTAGCATTACAGTCACTTCTGTTAGATACTGGAAGTTTGACCCAATAATAATTTATTCAGCATCAGCTTCAAGAATAAGGTGGATACAAACAACTATTAAATGTTAGTCACTTGTCACTAAATACCAATGAGAAATGGGTTTATTGGAGCCTAAGCATTTTCCTCAGTGTCTGATTTGTTTTGCCTTCAATGCCCAAGAGTACGTAAAAGAACATTTTTGCCACAGACAGGGATTATAACACAGTATAGAATTGCAAAACATGATATAGAATTTCCAATGAATACTCACTCATTTTCTGAACTGCTTAATCCTACTAGGGTGGCGGGGAGGCAGAAGCCTATTTCAGCTGACTTTGGGCAAAGTACACCCTGGACAGCTTGCTAGGCCATCACAGGGCCAACACACACAACCATTCACATGCACACCTAGGGATAATTTGGAACAGCCAATCAGCCTAATGTGCATGCCTTAGGACTGTGGGAATAAACCGGAGTACCTGGAGGAAACCCACACAAGCACGGGCGGTATACATGCAAACTCCACACAGAAACGCTCGAGCCTGGGACTCAAACCCAGGACCTTCTTGTTGTGAGGCAGACACACTAACCACTACACCACAATGCCACATTTCCAAAGAATAATTTCGTGTTACTTCTCATGGTTCTAACAGATGACAAACAACATCCGTCAAGCAGGATTCAGACGTTGCTTCCCGTACAGCAGTTGTCAGTTGCTCTTCATGTCTATGCAAGGGATCTCAGCTGGATATTGTTGATGTGTGGAGTGTCACAGCCAGCATGTTATCATGTAACAGCAGCTATTTGCGCCAAAAGTCTGTGCATCATGCATTCTTTTTATATATAACTATGAACCAAATGTCAGGGGGAAAATGGCTTGTTATTTTATTATTCATTCCAATAGAAAAAGGATGTGGCAAATTATGCAACTCCATCAAACACAAGCAGAAATGCAAGCTGCTGTAGAGAGACTTGACATTTAAAGAGGGATTTTAAACACCCCACCCATCAGGGTGAGGATTACATTTAACAGGTGGCCAGCAGCACAGGTACTGATCATCATATCTTTTTTTTTTTTTGAATTGCAGTCAAGCTTTATTTAATAAGTATTTAAGACTTAGACAGTAGCCAATAAAATGCAGACTACACACCCTTCATAAACATGAAATTACATTTTTGTTTAAGTTGTATGGGCATTTAGGTAACCATTAACCATGAGGTCAAAGGCCTAACAGCTGGAAAGAATTTTTGTCCTTTTTCCATTGCTGAAAGCAATATCATTAAAGTGGCAGATATGCAGAAGTGGGTCTGTCATGTTACACATTCACCTGTTTCACATTGCTGCATCAGGGAAACACTGGCTCTATGCAAGCCGGCCTTTTCAGCTTTTGTCCCATCAGCACTGCCTGGTATGTTTCCTAAATTTGGCAACTGTCGTCTTCTAATATGTTGTTGTTCTACTACCATGCAAATGAAATTTCTTTCAATTACCATATGATTGGTGCTGATGTTGTGGAGCTTTGATTTTATATGCTGATATTTATATACTTCTTTAACTTTTAAAAGGTCCTTTAGGTGCATGGTTACCTTGGCATACAGTGTTACTCATTCTCATACCACTGACATAAAAAATTTCATTCATTTTCTGAACCGCTTAATCCTAATTAGGGTCACGAGGAGGCTGGTGCCCATCTCAGTCGACTCTGGGCGAGGACAGAGTACATCCTGGACAGCTCGCTAGGCCATCGCAGGGCAGAAACATGCTGATGGCAACCCAGTGGCCTACTCTTTATGAACAACAGCAATGGTTCTTTTACCTGCGTCTCACCACAGACAGTGGTGGTCTTTGATCACCCAGTTAGCTGCACTGGGTGGACAGCAGTGACAACTCGGTGATTATAGGGCTTGAACCCTCAACAACATTTCCTCCTGGAAATCTAATATTTAACTCAATATATAACTTGGTTATATATATAACTTAATAAGCCACTTGGTGTGGCTTGAACCCCCAACCTTCGGATCAGTAAGCCAGCAACGTACCACTGGGCCACCACTGCCCCTGACATAAAAAAATAAATAAATAAGTTGGAGCTAGCTTTAAGCACATAAGACAAGTTACAAGTAATGTCTATATCTTAAATTATAGCCTTCGGTATCTTATGTCTAACTTTACTATATCGCATTTAGAATGTATAAAGATTGAGTCTTTTTCTCTCCCTTCCCACATATAGTCAATAAATCTGTAACAATAAATGGGATAAGGCTGCAGGTTACAAGAGTTAGAAGATTCACAAATGGTACAACAGTATTCCATAACTCATTTAGGACCAACAGCATTTGTTCTTTTATAAGATTCAATTGAATTCAAGTGAGTTGTCAAATTTTAAAACCTTTAACAGGATAAACACATATGTTTTTTTTCTCTAAAGAGCAAAATATATATTTTTAAGTGTCATAGACAAACTTAAGTGTCTAAGAAAGTATAATTCCCTTCCCATAATGACAAAAAGCCACAAGACATTTTATTACCAATGTAAAATGGGACAAGATACACAATAATGATAACTATAAGGATAGAAGTTTAATTTAATGATGCGAGAATGACAGAGGGAAACGATGAAGATTGGTAGAAATAGTGGTTTAGGAGTTGGACAGAACTTCGAAGACATTACATGTTCAGTACACACTACATTCTCAGCAAACCTAAATTGTAAACCGGAACCTGCATATTTCTTCTTTTATTGTTCTATTCACAAGTTATATCCACTGACTCTATAGTGAACAGGCCTTCTTTTTCCTAAAAACTGTGAGTAATTGAGAAAAATTGCAAACGCTTGTGCAGTTGGAAATGGCAGCTTTTTCTCATTTTAGCTTTAGGTTGATTGTATTCAAAAGTAGCTTTGTTGGTACTGTCATGGCGAGTGTCAATAAAGCTGGACATGTCACTGTTGGTAATGCTAAATGAAACAGGGTAGGAACTCTTAACACTTTCAGAGGCGGGCTACTCTCCAAGCTAGGCTTAATTCTTCAGGTACAGTATAGTACACATGTCTACGGCCTCGGTGACCCTCTGCATATTTAAACTTGATTAGTCTCTTACTAGCATCCTTAGATCGACACCTGCATTGGCTCATGTCTGCTGGGAAAGTGCAAAGTGCAGATGTGACAGATGGAATAATATGCCAGGGGCTCAGCTGAAGTAGAGTAACATTTGGTTTTTTATATTGATATCTCATATCCTAATATTCGAATAGTTACATGTTATGTAAACACAGTATAATGGCTTACTTTTGTCATTATCGGGCCATACTGGTTTGTATGCGTGCCAGTGTACAGATGTAAGTTCAAGTGCACAAACACAGCAACATGTCCAAACGTACTTTTCGTTATTGCAGATCTATTACACACAACTCGTGGATAAAATAGACTGCTTTACCGTACCGATCAACGCACAATAACACTTTTCATAGTCACAATTTAAGAAATGAAAAACATTATGACCTGCGACATTTTAAACGCCATGGCACAGACAAAAACCGTATGGCTTCAGGGTCCAAAGCTGCAAGAATCAAACGAACATCTTTCTTTTTTGCTCGAATGCCATTCTTTAAGCACTTGTTGTACATCCACATGTAGCCATGTAGTTTTCCAGGTCCTTCCAGCTGGTGAAAGATGAAATCAATGACTTCCCCGACATCAGCATATTTCTTGCGTTTAAGCCCATGCATTTTGAGCAGCCGAATTAAATGTCTCTTGCTATGAATTACTCCATGCCTAACTGCAAGTGACTGAAGTATGTCAGTGTAATTCATCTCGGTATTAAAATAAAATGAAATTAATTCAAATTTGTCCATGTCCAATCAACAGCCTGTGCATGGAAATGACTGCAATAATTATCTCTATATTTCGCACCAAGATAGTAATGTTTGGCTATGCATAATTTTTTTTTAAATCCAATGTCACCAGAGGGGCTCCTGGACACATCCTGAAGAGGGGCTTCACCTGTCGTCTCCTACCTTCACTACAATCGGCCTACGTCTGCCTCTCTCCCGACCAAGACCTTAATTTAGCTGTCACTTAGCAAAGTCATGGAGGGGTCTCCGTAGATTAGCCTTATTTAAACTTTTAAAAAGAATATCCTAGGGTCTGTGGATTGATTGATTGATTGATTGATTGACTGACTGACTGATTGATTGATTGATTGATTGATTGATTTATTCATTTATTTATACATTATTAGACATTATTCTGCTAATACCACCATTAAAACAATAAATGTATGCAGTATTTGGTATGTTCAGAAAATCTAAAGGTGATCTGCTGTAATTGTAGCTTTGTGTGATGCACTGGCAAATGTGTCATTAGGGATTAATATAAGAAAATAACAAGCACATGTGTGTGCCTTTAGCTGTGCTATGTATCTGTGTAGTGACATATTTGTGCAGTCCTGTGAACAACAAGATGATGAGAGTCGTTTCAATGGACTCCCCTTCTTTTCAGAGCAGTTTCACTTGCTTTGGAAGAGACAGTCCATAACCGCCTTGAACTAGGTTGTATCCATGGTAACAGAAGCAGTGACTGACATCAGTATGTGTGTGCATGTGTGTGTGTGTGTGTGTGTGTGTGTGTGTGTGTGTGTGTGTGTGAAGTGTGCAGGTCCAACATAGAGATTCTCAGACTGGAATGCCAATGAGCAGTTCCAAAGAAGTGGGCTAAAATGTATGAGTAGAGTAGCTTTTCCAATTAGTTGGAACATGTGCATTATATTTATATATTTTCAGCAAAATTATGCAAAATATTTTTTTTTTATCCAAATGATGTTTAGTTTGTTGGCTACATACCCCAGATACTAGATACAACAGATTTAGATGCAATACCAATCCTACTGTAAGCTGTTTATGGAAAGATGCTCTTGTGGAAGACCATTTTTTTGACCTTTGTCACTGTGCAGATTAATGGCATGAGTGTAACACATATTCGAGTATGCCTGAATAGTAAGAAAGCCCACGGTTTGGGATACACCTCTATTCACAACTATATAAATAATCCGCAGCTGCTGGTATTATGAAAAGGAAAAGCATTGCAGAAGAACAATCGGAAACAAAAAAATAGCAGCATACAGTAATTAAATGAACAGACATAGGGATAATTCAGGGTTAAAATGGAATTACAAGGCACAGAGCTCACACAGATTTAGATTTAAGATTATATACAATACGTGAAATGGGTAAGTGGACAGCAAAGTAGGTCAGGAGTCGTGATAGAACTCTGGAGAGTGGGACCTCTCCTGGTATGGACAGGTAATGTCCAAAGCTGGTGAAAAAGCCTGTTATGTGTTATGAGGATAATAAGCTTTATTGAGTAGGCTCCAACAATCTTTTGATACTTAACTAAGTATTAAGTTAACTGTTCAAGCTAATTCCCTTGGAGAGAGAACAAGTTAGACTGTATGCACTTGCATGAAGGTCCTAACCAACATCTGAATACCCTAGAGCGTTTGGGTGTCAAACTCAAGTTCCGTGGGCCAAATCTTCCCTGCAAACTCATTATATGTGGCCAGTGGAGCTTTTAAAGAATATGATTATCATACATTCTTTGCATAAACGATTACCATGAAACCTAATTCATCATCCTTTTACTAGGTGACAGCAACCTTTTTTCATTCATTCATCTTCTTCCGCTTTTTCATGGGTTGGGTCGCAGGGGCAGCAGCCTAAGCAGTGAGATCCAGGCGTCCCTCTCCATCAATAAGTCAAATTATGGCTCGTCAGCCACTTCCTCCAGCACTTCCGGGGGGGGGACGCCAAGGTGTTTCCAGACCAGCCGAAAGACATAGTCCCTCCAGCATGTTCTGGGAAGGCCCCGAGGTCTCTTCCCGATTGGACATGCTCATCATGATGGGATCAGATTCCCGAGCCACCTCAACTGGCTCCTTTCAACAAGAAGGAGCAGCGGTTCTACTCCGAACTCCTCCCGGATGACAGAACATCTCACCCTATCTCTAAGGAAGAGTCCTGCCACCCTGCGAAGGAAGCTCATTTCAGCCGCTTGTATTCGCGATCTTGTTCTTTTGGTCACTACCCTAAGCTTGTGACCATAGGTGAGCGATGGAGCGTAAATCAACTGGTAAATTGAGAGTTTTGCCTTCCAGCTCAGCTCCGTCTTCACCACGATGGACAAGCACAAGCTTAGCTTTACAGCAGAGGCTGCACAGATCCGCCTGTCAATCTCCCGCTCCATCCTTCCTTCACTCGTGAACAAGACCCCGAGGTTTTTGAACTCCTCCACTTGGAGCAGGACCTCATTCCAGACCCGGAGGGTGCATTCCACCCTTTTCCAGCTGAGAACCATCGCCTCGGACTTGGAGGTGCTAATTCTCATCCTGGTCGCTTCACACTCAGCTGCGAATTGCTCCAGAGAGAGCTGAAGGTCCCGGCTCGATAAAGCCAAAAGGACAACGTCATCTGCAAAAAGCAGAGACGAGATCCTATGGCCACCAAACCAGAACCCC
>JAQMYF010000012.1:39752476-39770443 GCA_030014195.1 Neosilurus mollespiculum | reverse complement strand
GGTGTACTCTGCCCTCGCCCAGAGTCGGCTGAAATGGGCGCCAGCCTCCCCGCGACCCTAACTAGGATTAAGCGGTTTAGAAAATGACATGACATAAATATTTAGGAACTGCCTAAAAGTGGAGCTCGAAAAAATGTTCGCATGTGCCCTTTTCCTCGTTTATTGGGCTGCATGTGTGGGCACGTGAACATGAACGCGACAACAAAAATGAGCTCATGGCTTTACGACTCTTGCATAAATATGTAGCTCCGGAGCTTCGATAAAAATATAACAAAACAAAACAAAACAAAAACACGCCACAGACATGCAGTGCAATATTTGGACAAGTTACACCTGTACTTCTGAAATCTGACAGTACTGTGAGTCACAAAAGCACAAGGGGTGCCAAGTTCTTCTAATAGGGCAGCCATAACATGGTAACCATGATAAATTTATGACCATGACATTTGTTTATTCTGAATGGTTTACAGACAACTGTACTTATGTTTTTATTTTTTTTTTTTTACTAAATAGATTAGAGGCAAATACAGTAAAGATAAAACATTTAAAGAACTTTGTGTAGACAAAGTAAAAACAGTATATGAATTGTGGGTATGTAAGTGGGTATCTAATTTTGGCTAAATAATAACTTAAATAACAGAATAACACAATAAATACTTTAAAATAAATAAATACTTAAAGAATACATGGCTTGCTAAAAACAAACAAACAAACAAAAAAAAACTAACAAAAAAACCCCAAAAAATTACATCAAACAAACCAACCAAACATACAAAGAAAACATAGCTCAAAGTCACAGCTGTCCCTGGGAATGGACTTGGTTGGATTGAGACAGCGCCTTCTAGCGGTGGAGGCCGCGACGCAAGGCAATCTGTTCATGATGTCATCAATTTGCGCCGGAAGAACTGCGCGTTCGATTTGGATGTAATCATGTAATCACAACCCAACTGGTCTCAGCACACATCATGGTTATCCTAACAGTTTTTCAGTTTCGGGAATGACGTGATATTCACAATGAGACAGGAATCTTAATGTTTATATGAAGTGATTTGAATCGGCGAGTATAAGTCAACGTCATGTCTTTCTTTGTGGATTCGGTGATTATGTTTACTTCTCAGGTCAGTACTTAGGTTATTCTGTAGGATACATTTAACTAAAATTATTATTATTATTATTATTATTATTATTATTATTATTTACAAAGAAACAGAATAACGTGCATTAGCTCACTCTTTTCTTTTTGCAGGTGCTGTTTTTCGGATTTGGTTGGTTGTTTTTTATGAGACAGTTATTTAAAGATTATGAGGTACTGACTCACAGCAACATAAACTACACAATACACACCTTGTACTATTGAGTACTTATTGCATGTGACGTCATACACGGAAGTGGGCGCCATTTTGGAGGGCTTCCCCAGCGTTAGGGTCGGCTGAGTCACTTACATTTAGAACGCTGGCAGTCATTCATTCATTCATTCATTTTCTGAACCGCTTAATCCTAATTCGGATCATGGCGCCGATCTCTGCCGACTCTGGGCGAGGAGTACACCCTGGACAGCTCGCCAGGCCATCGCAGGGCAGAAACACACTGACGGCAATGCAGCCTTTACGAAAGTCAGCATGCATGCAAGTTTTACATGCCTCAGACAGTGAGAGACATGGCCGGCCTTTGATAAGCCAGTTAGCTGCACTGGGGGGACAGCAACCTGTTGATTGTGGGGCTTGAACCTCCAACCTTGGGATCAGTAATCCAGCACCCTACCACCAGGCCACTGCTGCCCACTATGGTGGTTAATTGTTCTATTTTGGGCTGTTCCAACAGAAAAGACAGAAAGTGAACTTGAGTATTATCATTTACTCGCAATATTAACAAATCTAGGCGAAAAATGTTGAAAAAAATCAGCTCAGATCGGCGGAGGATATGGCTAGCCAAGATCGGACAGAACTTTTCAAAAAAGAATACTTTGTAAGGGAATCAACGCTGCTTATTTTCTTATAAAATCTGTTTGAGACATTTATTGATTTAGACTTGAACAGAATCTCAAGGAATTAGTAGTTTAGACTATTAGGCAAACAAAGTAATCGTTCTATCATGAATTATTATGCGTTTTTGACAATGAAAGTATTTATTATAACACTGAATTAACAAGTACTGCAATAAATGCACTAAAATATTGTACTGTATCTTTTCAAAGTGCAGTAACCATTTATCAAGCAACAAGTAAAAATAGTAAATCTATACAGATAAAAGATCTTTAATATGCAAGTTTAAAACTTAAAGTATACCATTATATACCCTATTTGGGTACGCTTCACTTGGTTTTTCAATACAAGTTCAATCTGTGTTTTGCACCAAGACAAATTATACAAACAAAACCAAATTATGTTTACAAACTGTTAGACAGTTAAAATAAGCGAGTCGCGTTTCGAACTCGAGTCTGTGGGTTAAAAGTTCTTGACTGTGCACCGGCGCTTCAAAGCAGAGAATACTCTTTACTCCCAAAATTTTGGGAACCAACACATCTCTAATCCGAGCCCTTCGGTTTGAGAGTAGATAAATCCACGTTTTCTAGATAAATTTCACCTTTGCTGTCACAACAGTGTATCCACTGCACTTGGTCGTGACTCGATCCCGAACCCAAATATGTCTATATGCAGTACATTTATCAGCATGAGTTTTCTAAGAATGTGTCATTTTACAAAGGGAATGCCTCCAAAATGGCGGACGTGCAGCTTGCGGTTAATTTTTTTCCAGTGTGTGAAAAACCATAATATCATTAGTGTTATAAGGGATAGTTTTTGATCTAGCGTTTAATGCTGAATTATTCTTGGTAAACAGTTCTGTCTTATATGAGATTTTCTTTATTCAGTTCCCAAATAATTTATAGCTCTTGGCATGGGACATTATAAGCACTGCCATTTTGTATCCTCATTATAAATATTATAATATTCATAATGGGAATATAAATACTATATTATATATTTTATAATTACCTATTAATATGAATATAAATATTAAAAAATAAATACTATCAAGGGCAAATTATGCATACTTTCATTAAATGGCTTAAGTGTAAATTATAAATAAACCATACCTTTATTTTATTGTTTATAGATAGGTCTGAATGGCCGTCCTGCATGTTCATGCAAATCTCACGTTCCGTTTTATTGTAACCTTGCTATTAAAGTTAGAATTTAGTCATCTAATATTTACTTTAAGCCAACAAATGTAATTTTGTCTTTCCTAGGTGCGACAGTATGTGGTACAGGTGGTTTTCTCAGTCACGTTTGCATTCTCTTGCACAATGTTTGAACTCATCATCTTTGAGATCCTTGGAGCATTAAGTAGCACGTAAGTGGCTCAAGTGTGACTGAAAACATTCCATTACACTTATTGTAGATTTTTAATGATGTTGCACATGTGTTTTTACAGGTCCAGATATTTTCACTGGAAGCTGAATTTGTATGTTATACTGCTGGTTTTAATTTTTGTAGTGCCTTTCTACATTGGCTACTTTGTGGTCAGTAACATACGTTTGTGTAAGTGCTTTCAATACATGCATGATTCTTATTTCTTCTTACCATCATGGTTGTATGTGTTTTTTTTCAAAGTGTATAAAGCTTGAGCCCTATCAAATACAAATCTACAAACTGTTCAAACAATTTATTGACAGTAACACAATCTGATCTGAATGGAATCAGTTTGCATAAATGTTAGAATTGTTTTCATTAAACTCTATCAAAACAGCTGGGTTTGTTATGTGAACCATTAGATAATAAAATTGAGGTTCTCAGTTGAAATCAGGTGAACTCAAGTTCTCAAGTGAAATTATGCATAACGTTGGGCAAAAGTGTTTTTCAATATTTGTTCATTTTGCAAAATGAAAACATTTGGGAATTCAGGAAAAGCAAGTTGGGGTTGCAGTTTACAGGTTAGTTATATATGCATGATAATAAAATGATTTGATTTGTCTTCTGTTTTACAGTGCAGAGACAGAGGTTGTTGTTTGCATGTGTTGTTTGGTTTACCTTCATGTATTTCTTCTGGAAACTTGGAGACCCTTTTCCTATATTAAGTCCAAAACATGGTAAGATTTTTATTTATTTCAGAAAGGACTTACCATGGAGCAGTAAATGATCCTGTGCACTTTACAAGCCTTTTTTTTTTCCCCTTTGAGGTATCCTCTCTATAGAGCAGCTCATCAGCCGTGTGGGGGTCATTGGGGTTACATTGATGGCTCTGCTGTCTGGATTTGGTGCTGTGAACTGCCCCTACACATACATGTCCTATTTTCTGAGGTAACTGTGCAGACCCAATATTCCATAAAGCTCACATTGAGGACGTAGTTCATAACTGTATTATAGCAGTAGGCATAGGTTCGCAATGTGATTTATTATACCATGTTTTACTGAAGCATAGCTTTTTGTATGTGTAGGAATGTAACGGAGAGCGACATCCTGGCTCTGGAGAGACGGCTGCTTCAGACCATGGACATGATTGTCAGTAAAAAGAAAAGGTAAATTGTGGAGATATCAATTTGATTTGGTTACTGTCAGTGTATCAGAAATCTGTATCTAGAGTGTTTTTTTTTTTTTTTTTTTTTAAAATAAGAGCAGCTCAGAATTTCAGCTGATTCTCTCCCTTGTGTAGAATTGCCATGATGAGGAGGCAAATGTACCAACGAGGAGAGGACCAAAACAAACAGACTGGATTCTGGGGGATGCTCAAAAGCGTCACATCCTCTCCTTCAGGCAGTGAGAGTATCCTTTGCCTAAGCCTTAGCTTGCTGCCCAAGATTTCAGACGTTCAGATGGTTTATCACATTTCATGTACATCCATTAATACACCTCCATGTGATACAATTTGTGCACTATGTACTAATTTGTGTAGTGGGTGAATTTTAATTGGCTAGTCTTAAATCAAATATAGGTCTAGTTGTTTACTTGAAAGCAAATGACAGTGGCAATACTTGATCTCGATTATTGCACAACCTGTAGCATAAATAGTTGTTGTTTTTTATCACCTCTTAAAAATGAAAGCGTTTTTAATTTCCTCAGATGTCTACACAGATATTTCAAACGATGTTAAAATCATGTCACCATCGGCATCTGCACCACACCCTACTCCAATTGGCTAACAGTAAATTAGTGATTCCACCCTTTCTGTTACGTAGCCAAGATATAGACCAGTGAGACATGTGCAGTGTTGCACACCACCTAGCTACTCGTAGTACACTGTTTGTTTTCATCTCAGTGCGAATAAGCTTATGCACTGAAAATATCAAGTACACAAGTATATGAACTGAGCCACAGAGTGTGTTTGATTGCTTTTTCTTCCTTCCCCCCGTTTTTTCTCCCACTTTTAGTCGTATCCAATTCCACCTGTCAAGCGCTGCCTTCCTATCACATATGACCACCACAAACCAGGGAGGTGTGTAAGTACGCACATGGCCCCTCCGTGACATGCAATGCTGCCACCTGCCCCTATGAACTGCACATGCTCCGCAGTTGGCGGCCTAACACACTCGGAGGGAAAGCGCTATCCACCCCTTTTGTACGAATGCTCTCACAGATGCCCATGGATTGGCTGGTGATCGCTATGAGTGACAGGGGAGCATGTGCTATCCCAAAAGACAAAGAGTTGTCTGGTATAGGGTTGTACCAGTAAAGCTAGTGTAATGCTAGTGTTTGTGTTTCGCTAGTATCCCAAAAACCCTAACAGGGTTGTGGATAGGAATAAGACAGGAGGAAGAGTTTATTTGTCTCCAGAAACACTTCAATTCATTTCACCCACACAACATTCCAGCCTTTTCCTCCACACACATTCCTAGTGACATGCAGTGTATACTTCTATGGCTTAAAGCGCTAACTTATTGCTTAATGTCGCACTTTCTTTCTAATATAGCTTGTGAAGAGATCTTTCTGTTGTCATCCATCCAGGACATTTCTATGGCATGCTGTAGCAACTTCAATAATTCCTTTTTCGCCATTGTTTTGAATACGATATCTGTAAAATCCTGGCTTATTTGTCTGAGGTAGCTACAGTAACTACAAGGGGTGGGATTTCACAATAGGTCATTTCGACCAACATTCCTTAATATAAAAACTGCAGATCTGTCTCTGATCCAGCATGAGGTAGACGCTCTAGAGGAGCTCAGCAGACAGCTCTTCCTGGAGACGGTGGACCTGCATGCTACCAAGGTAAAAATTACAACTGTAATTTAAAATGCAGTATAATAGTGCACAGGTTTTATTATATGTAAGGTTTAGTATAAAATACTTTAGCCACTATTCTTCTGGCTTAAAGGAGCTGATGGCATGATTTTATCCTGAAATTGCTTTCTGAAAAAAAAATCATGTGTGTGAAATGTATACTTTGTCATCAGGAGCGGATAGAATACTCAAAGACATTCCAAGGAAAATACTTCAACTTTTTGGGGTATTTCTTCTCCATTTATTGTGTATGGAAGATATTCATGGTGAGCATTTATTGAGATCACTGAAGCATATATAGTGCTGTGAATCAGCAGAACTGTACATATATTATAATTTATATGAATAAAATATGTATGTATTTAATACATTAACTCAGCATGATTGCTGTAGGCCACCATCAACATTGTTTTTGACCGCGTGGGGAAGACTGATCCAGTGACGAGAGGAATTGAGATCACAGTCAATTACTTGGGAATTCAATTTGACGTGAGACGACACACACACACACACACACACACACACACACACACACACTATATACTGTAACTATGTGCTGTTGGATGTTGTCACATATAAGATTGTGAGAACAAAGGTGAGTTATCTACTTGTCTCTGTTCTGGTTACTTATTAGTCAGTCTATACTCTGATGAAGCCTCCTCTGTCTTCTTCTCCAGGTTTATCGTTTCTCGTCATAGTTTATCTGTCCCTTGTGAGAAAGGAGTCTTACTTTGTCAGCTTCTTAGACGATAAAGCATGTGAATGTTAACGGCTGCCCAGTTTTCACATTTTTATTCTCCATAGGTTAAATTCTGGTCTCAGCACATTTCTTTTATTCTGGTTGGAATCATCATCGTCACCTCCATCCGAGGCCTTTTAATCACTCTCACTAAGGTACATTTGAGGGCAACATGTAACATTTTTAATTTTAGCATCGATTGGTTTATCGTTTTCACTTAAAATGTATTTTGTATACATTGTTTAGTAGTAATAATAATGATAATGCAGTCAAAGTGACAAAAGCATTCCCTGCTATGTTAGGCTAAGTTTAGACAACAATTTCTTGAACTGATTCACAATAAATGTAAAATTATATATTAAAGACCACTTAATAGCCTCTTCTTAACTCATTGTTCTTTCCAGTTCTTCTATGCCATCTCCAGTAGCAAGTCATCAAATGTTATAGTGCTGGTCCTGGCCCAGATCATGGTAAAACACTTTCAAATCAGAAATGATTCCTGTGATGTGACAGTTACAGTGTTAATAATCATATGTTTGTCTTTATAGGGGATGTATTTTGTGTCCTCTGTGTTGCTTATGCGCATGAGCATGCCCTTGGAGTACCGCACGATCGTCACAGAGGTTCTGGGAGAGCTGCAGTTCAACTTCTACCATCGCTGGTTTGATGTGATCTTCCTCGTCAGTGCTCTGTCCAGCATTCTCTTTCTGTACTTGGCTCACAAGCAGGCACCCGAGAAGCACATGACACTGTGATTTACTAAACGACCTGAGGGATGGACTTTTGTATTTAAGTACCTGGACGGAGTTTCCTGAATCAGGAAGGAAGATGGTGCTGGTTTGGTTAAACAGTGAAGGGTATTTGGTCTACTACTCAGATTGTACTAAAGATAATGGTATTTTAATTTAAGATTTTCTTTAAAAATGAAATAGTGTTAGTTACTTTTGTCTTTGTTAGTTGTAACAGACACACATGGTTATATCAGCTTTCTGTTGATCATAATTTAAAACCATTAAGACCTTGTTTTATTTTTCTCCCGCAATAATGTTTTTTTCCCCAACAATGTGTCCATGTGAACTGTGCGAAATAATAAATGAATACCTTGTTTTTACAGCATAACTTCAGAATTCAGAGTGACACAGTGATTATGCAATTTTTATTTACCACTGAGTAAATTATATTGCATCATACAATATCCTAAGCACAGCTTGCTGCTGATTAGCTAGGTTCTAAATATTAACTCAGTGAATGTTTTTGAGTGCACTGAAGTAGAGATAAACAGGTGAGAAAAGATTAAAGGATACAGAGTACCTGTGATCTCCAAAAGCACTATGGTGCAAAGAGCGTACGTTTGCATATGAAATGCATCATTGCACAATAAACACACGTGACACATCATGATTTAAGACACTTCGAGTCTCGTGATCACACATGATATGTGTTGTTTGCCTCATGTTCACATCGCACATGCATAAAAAGCGTTCAGGCTACATTACATGTATACATAGAGTTGTTTGGAAAGGTTAACTCAAAACTTATGCGGTACTGTTATTGCTTCTGCTTCTTTTTACTTGCCTGCATTGTTTTTTGATTGCAACACTCCTGTAGTCATGAAGGACTGAGTATGTGGCCGTTTCCATTTTAAATATTTTTCGTTAAGCAGTGCAATTAATGACTTTAAAAGTTTATTATTTATTTGTACAACTTGATGTATCATCATATAAATATAAGTCAGCACCAGATGAAGAGAGTCTTTCTCAAAGCCTCACATCTACACTTCCTGATGAGGATGTAGAGGAAACAGAGGGTGTCTGAAATAGAGAACGAGAGGTCATTGTTAAAACAGAGCATAATGCACCACTTAGTCCTGCTAGGGTCATTGGGGAGGCTGGAGTCTATCTCATCCATCTCTGGGCAAAGGTGGGGTACACCCTGAACAGCTTGGCAATCTATCACATAACCATTCACACTCATACCTAGGGGCAATTTGAAGCAGCCAGTTAGCCTAATGTGCATGTCTTTGGACTGTGGGTAGAAACCAGAGTACCCAGAGGAAACCCATGTAAGCAAAGGGAGAAGATGTCTCTCTGAGATGAACCTCTGTACAGAAAAGCCCTCACTGAACCCAGGACCTTGCTGTGAGGTGAATGTGCTAACCACTACGCCACCATGCTGCCCATGCACATTTAAGATGTTAGTAAATAGAATTGGGTTGGGATGATAGCTTCAGAAGTTAAATGGTGCTCACCCTTTCACGAGGCTGAATTTTTGTGTTATCTGGATCCAGCAGCCTGGGCGTAATTGCAACACCCTTCGTTTTTAGGTGGTCATAGGCAGCTCTCCCTACGACAAGGAGGACCAGGGTATCACCGCTGCTGCGAATCAAGTTTACAGCTTCCTCATGTGTGCTTTGTTCTACATTCACACCATTCACTTCCACCACAATGTCATTGTCCTCTAACCCAGCTTTGTCCGCCGCTCCGCCTTTCACCACCTGTTGATGTGTTGTACTGTGCATGAATATCAGGAACTTTTAAAGCAAATTTGTATATGAGATACTTGGTGATATTAGTCATGAATTATAAGTTCAGAAGTGTTTCTCAGGTTCTTCCTACCTCTTTGATATATTGTCCATACACTCCCTGGATACCATTGAGGTGGAAGCCGTACCCAGCAGCGGTCTTTTCCATAGAGCACAATTTGGGTTTATATATTTCCTCTGCAGTATCAGACATGGCTGGGACTGCAGTGACATGTTCAGGCACAGTATGGCTCAGCTGAGGCAGGGAACTCCTCATTTCCTCCCAGTAAATTAATGGAGAGACACCACCCTAGGTCAATAAAATAATCATACGGATGTAAAATACTCCTTTGTCTATCACCATAGAAGAAGACAAAAAAATGGCCATGTCTTTAAACTGGAAGATCATTTGTAACTGAACAAAACATGTAAGATATACTGAGTGATAATAGATTTACCATCTTGTACATCTCATCTGTTTCAGAATCAACCACCAGGAGGCAGCATCGATCACCAAACTGCTGTATTTTACCCACCACTTGCTCATGGGTGTCATAATGAACCTCCTCTCCATTCACAGCCACCAGCTTGTCCATCTGCTTCAGTCCCACTTTTTCTGCAGGACTCCCACGATCGATTTCTCCGATAAAATGACCTTAAGAACAACTACATTATGTAATCTCACCGTATATAGAAATGCAGTCAGACCTGTAGATATGTATGTCTAAAGCATGAACCTGTATTTCATTTAATCTGAATCATATTCTATAGTCTCAGGGCCAAGATACACTGCTCAATGTTTGCCTTCTATGATCTATGTCAAAATGACTCCAAACAGAGTTCACAATGCACCATTTATCTGTGTATCATGTGTTAACTGACTATGACTTGAGTGTGTGAAGTTTGAATCAGGAGTAGACAAGGTGAATGGCTGCGTATGCTCACATGGTGCTAAAACGCGTTGCCATATAAGAGTTTGAAAAAAAAAACTGTGAACGAAAATATAAAAGACTGCAATAGTTTAATAATAATATACACAGATGATGTCATCCCATAGTGTTAAAATCATCCCAGACATCCTGGTCTCCATGTGAGAAATCAAGCAGCACATGCGGATAATGTTAGCAGCCTATAATTTCATTAATGCTAATCTTCCAACATCTGTAAGATGGTCTTACACATGCTGGTATGTTCCTTCACAACAGACAATGCAGCTTTGAAAACTGGTCTACAGTCTCCCTGATGCTAGCAGAATCCTATTTTACACAGCCTGTTTAAAGCAGGAATTTGGTGCCTTTTCCCACCTTGCCCTTCTGTGTACATGGTCTGTATCTGGAACGTAGTTACATCCCTGCCGAAAAAACCCAGCTTGATATACCAGCTGCCCAAAACATAGCTAAATGCTGGTAGATGGAGACAATTTCCAAATTACTGGTACAAATGCGGCTCGGGGTGTTTCTGTGTGGAGTTTGCATGTTCTCCCTGTGCTTGCCTGTGTTTCCTCTGGGTAGTCCGGTTTCCTCCCACAGTCCAAAAAAACATGCACAGTAGGCTAATTGGCTGTTCCAAACCCCCCCTAGGTGTGAGTCTGAATGGTTGTGTGTGTGTTGGCCCTGTGATGGTCTGGCGAGCTGTACAGGTGTACCCTGTCTTCACCCATAGTCGGCTGAGATAGGCGCCAGCCTCCCCGTGACCCTAATTAGGATTAAGTGGCTTAGAAAATGAATGAATGATACAAATGCAATGTTGTTGGCAATAACCTTTGTTGAAGCATTTAGGCAACTGGAAGATAAGCTCATCTTAGGGTGAGCTTTGGAAGCTGGAATCTGGATTTTTTAGGATTAAGAAATGTTTGGGTTTTTTCCTAATTGCCTTATTGTTAAGTCGTTTTCCTCAAAATAATTTGTTTACAGGGCAGAATGGTGGTGTCGTGGTTAGTACTTTTCGAGTCTGAGCCCTGTGTCCCGCGAGGGCATTTCTGTGTAGCTATGGTTCCGGGTGTTCTGGTTTCCTCGCACACTAAACTAATTGGATATTCTCTGTTGCCCCTAGGTGAGGGTGAATGGCTGTGTCTCTGTGTTACCCTGCAGTGCTCTGACAAGCTGTTCAGGGTGTAGCTGTTCAGGGAGACTGGAGTCAGTTGGGATGGGCTCAAGCTTCCCCATTAACGTAATAAAGGATAAAGCAGTTTGGAAAATTACAAATTAAAAAAGGAAATTTGTTAACAATGCATTTGTAGTGGTATTTCAGCCAGAACAACTTGTAACCAAACGGGACTGATGTATGTGTAAAAGGAACAGCCAGCATGGTGGGATAGGGGTGTGATGTTTCTATCTTTTTTTTTTTTTTTTTTTGCTGGAACCACAGCACACACTGCTTCCCACTTCACTGCATTTTCTCTTCCAGCTTAGCTCTGATTGCACAAACATGTTGCTCAGCAAGGATGCTTGTGTATGCAAAGAGGCATAAATATGCAAGGCTAGCACACATGCCTCAACAATCAGTTCTTCCACTATTACTGTTTTGAAAGCAATGCGTCTATGCTCGGGGTATTTGCCGATGCACTGTTGTGTTACACGTTGCACCTCTGGTCATGGAATGTGGGCTCGAAAAACACACACATGTTAAGTGGCATATTGAGAGGTTTCTGTGGAAAAAGACACTTATGTGCCTACCTGAAGTCTTAGGGTCTGCCTTAAGGAAGAAACCATAACCACTGGCTGTCCTGGTGATTTCAACTATGCGAGGCTTCAGTGGTAGGTACATTGTAGTGGCCAGTCCAGTTTCCAACCTGATGTTTCTATTCTTGTAGTATTTGTCCGTGTCCATGTCCACAAGTAAAAACATCACACTATTTCCAGCAGCTTTAATCTAGCAAGCAGAGGCTAATATTATATACATTTTTAAACAACAAACGCTTAAACTACAACAAATAAATATTCTATTGGAAACATTGCTTACCTTTTCCACAATCTGATTGTGTTTAAAGCCTTCAATATTTTGTCCATTGATCTCCACCAGACAGTCACCTTCTTTAACTCCTGCATTAGCAGCATTGCCTCCTGCAATCACATTTGTCATGGTCGGCCTGTCTTCATCTGAGAATTCAGAGAACCGGACAACCCTTCAGACAAGCAAATTACAAATCACATAGCTGATTTCAAATAAGTTTTAGAGTCTCTAGCCTTTTTCACCTTTAGTGGATTTGATCGAGAAACCAAAGCCTCCGCTGCTCCTTTGCACAAAGCAAAGTTTGAGTTTAGGACCTGGAGTAGAGACTCCATTCATGGTGGGCTGAAAATAAGCTTGTGGTTCTGAAAGATTTATGCCATTGTGTTTGGCCTGCCTGTATGCTTCATCTCCCAGAACATGAAATATGACAGTCAGTCCACTTTTCTTAACCAGATCAGCAACCTGATGGAGGGAAAAAAGCAAATGTACAGTGTTAAGGTCATTTAAGTAACCTTTTACTTACCGCTATGAAACCTTATGAATGTGCTAAGTTTAAAATGCTTGTGGTCTTATAATTTATTTTATACCTGGCTGTGTTCCAGGCTGTCCACATAGGTTCCATTGACTCTGATAATGCGATCCCCATCCTTGAGTCCTGCAAGCTCAGCAGGACCACCCATCTCCAAGGCCCGGACCAAATGACCTTCTACCCCTTCCTCAATTCTCAGGTAGAAGCCATAGCTCTGGCCTTCACGCTTGGAAAGTGCAATCACTCGAGGTTTTGGCAAAACCATTATTATCTTTTATAATAGAAAAGCAAAGTTTTATAGAGTCACCAAGGCTGATTTTTGATGTAATATAATTATCTCCTCTTTCTTATCAAATTAACACACCCATCATTCCTACCTGCCAAATCATTTTACAGCATACTGTAACAACACTGGGCTTATCAGTGAGGTGTGGTGAAAGGTTCTCTTTTTATCTCTCTTAACATCTATTATATCATATTGCATTATATACAGAAAATACAGTGTATTCAAATGTAAATGCATGTTAAATAAATAAATGTATGGATAATTGGATAGATAGATATAGAGATAGATAGACAGATAAATAAATAAACAGGCTGAGAAATTGTAGTCATTCTACAAGTTATACACAAAATATAAAATATCTTTTTTTTTTATAGGTTTTGTATTATATTGTATTGTATTGTATTGTATTGTATTGTATTATATAATACAATCCAATATCTGGCCAGTAACCTTAGGGATAATGTAATGGACATATATATGAAATAATGGCTTCGGAAAATCAATACCAAGTTACATTGATGAGTAACAATACTCATACTATTAGCATGGTGAATAATAATATTAATAAAATGAATATAAAGATAATGTGTTGACATTATATAATTAAATATAATACGGCTCTTTAGGTGTTAATAGTTAAACTGGAGGTGCTATGACAAAGTGCACTTCTTGTTGGAACATTTGCACTTTGCCTCCATAATAAAGAATACATAGTGACCATGCCATGCATTGAGAAAAAGACTTAGCTTTGTTGTCAAGAATACATTTGTGGGGTTAACAAAGTACAAAAGCATTCATATTTTATTGCCCCATTCTAAATTTTCCCCCATTTTACAGTATTCATTATGACTCTGCTCTGTATATCTAAACAAAGTAAAAGCAGTCCTATTTTTGAAAAAGTCACTTGCGGTTGCCTAGAAAATGGCATGTAATATTAGATATAAAGATAAGAAATCCTTATATGACGTATGTCAATCAATGCAGCTCCTTGGTGTGTAATATTTTTTATAGTTAATTTGACCCAAACCTCATTGCCTTGACTATTTCCCCCATCATCAGTAGCTGCACAACAAACGTTTTCCTGTACAGATACCCTGTAATCCTATGAATTCTATGAATGCCAAGTTTTCACATTAAGAGGTTGCTATTTAATACTTCATCTACATGTAATCTTAATACTGCTTATGAGTATCTTGGCTCAAACAAGACAGGCAACCGGGAACTACATTCCATAATCTACATAAAGCAAACAGCAGTATGTGTCATAAAAAATGTCATAGAAATGTAATAGAAAAAAATTGGAGTAAAAGTAAATAACAGCGTTTCAAAAATAGCAAGAAAGCAACAGATCCTGTTCAATTAAGAGACTAAAACGGCATGCTGACAAACAGCTGATCAGACTTTTTTCTTCCCATTAACATTTTCATAGGTATAATTTTCAGGCAAATATAAGACGACCGTGAATACTGTACAGAGCAGGTAGATGCCACTCACCTGTTTCTGTCCTGTCAATGTCCCAGCCTAAAGGAGGTGCTTACATCTTTTTTCACAAGTTTTATTTAGCTATGTAAAATGGACTTTGACAGAACAAAGGTCTGTTTAAATGGTGAGGTATTTAACTGTAACTTGTGTCTGGAAGCTTATTCACAATGTTTCTGTGCATAACCCCAATCAACACTGTAGCCTGCAACAGTCTGGAGCCTTTCACTTTGAGGTACAAGGCTATCTGGCAACTAACTAACTATATTCGAATAATCTCACCAAAGGATGAGCAGGCAATACTTGATAGAACATTCAGTACAAAGAGATTAAATACATTTTAGAATGTTTTACAGACTGTTATGGAAGAGACAGACGTCATATCATTAACAACATGTAGAGGGCTGCCTTCTTTTTCAACCAACCTTAAGATACAGTAAACATTTAAGCACGACAGAAAGACTTATTTATAAAAGTATAAAAATGCACTTTTGGTGCTTTTTCTGGGTATGAAACATTAATTAGTGTAGCTGTAGTATCACTATAGTAGTATTACTGTATCAATACATGATACATTACTGGTTTCTATCCACAAAAATGAGACATCTGTGTCACAGGATGGAAAGGTTGGCTTAATTCCTTTAACTTCAGTTTAGAGAAATGTAACTCCATAAGGTTTCAGGAAATCATTCCACTAATATCTAATGCCATGAGTGAAATTGGCCTTTTACATGCAATAGAATTATACTTCGCTCAATTTAATTATCAGCTGTATCATGAGCAAGATTGCAGTAGATCTAGAGCCCTTTAGATGGGTTTTTCGCATGTGAGTACACACACACACACACACACACACACACACACACACACACACACACACACAGGACTACATCTGTCCTGAAAGTGACTAGATGGAAGAAAATGTATTAAACTCTTTAGGTTGAACTTTAATCAATTTGGACAGCTGGCGTGGATACAGTTTACATTCATCTTTGTAAATGACTTTGCCTGGATATCTGGTACTATATTACCCATTCTTTTTGTTGATGAACACTGTTATATCACATACAAATTTTTATTGTTTGATTAGCAAATCCGTGACATTCGATTACATCCCAAAGTTTGGTTTTGGATGAACAAGCTCTCAGTAAGTGTCAATAATATTCAAAGGAACATACTATGCAATTTATTAATAAAATCACCCAAGTTACCGTGAAATTCATAGGGGTATTAGTTGTAAAAGCAATCAAGTCCTGGGTTCAGCGAGGGCATTTCTATGTGGAGTTTGCATGTTCTCTCTCTCTGCTTACATGGGTTTCTGAAGGGTACTCAAGTTTCCTTCCACCATCTAAAGACATGCACCTTAGGTTAATTGGCTGTTCTAAGTATGTAAGTGGTTCTGTGTGTGTGTGTGTGTGTGTGTGTGTGTGTGTGTGTTGGCTCTGTGCTGGAGAGCAAGCCATTCAGGGTGTACCTCACTTTCGCCAGAGTTGGCTGAGATAGGCTCCAGTGTCCCTGTGGCACTAGTCGTATAATATGATTTGGAAAAGTAACAAATAAAGTAATGTGTGTATATTGTTTGGGCCACACTTTTTTCCCTTCAAAAAATTATTTTAATTCAAAACGAATTTGTCAGATTTGCAACTGCTTTAAGCTGCTTTAATCATCGGCTCTTCTGTTCAAGAAATGTAATTTATTTTAGATCAAGATTTATCAACCTTGTATGTTTATGTATAAATGTAGGTATCAAAAGCATAGCAATCCCAATAAGGGTTTTCAAAAAACTTTGATATTCCTTGTTATCCAACTAGAAGGAAATAGTGTTCATCCTCCCTTTATCACATAACCCAAAAAATACAGAGGTCCATTATTTTGGAATGCCAGGCTGTAGTTCATCAGAATATTTCCAACATTAGCACTATTTATTCCTTATATATAAAAACACACCCATTTCGTAGTTAATGTGCTCAGTATAAGAGTTCTTGTCTTATACAATTGTGTTTTATGTCAGTTTGTTGTTGTTGCTGTCTAAACTGTAATCTCATGCACAAAAATATTCATAGTACTGGAACAAACTGAGGGGAGAAGGGAAGATTTATAGTAAGCCCGTTGGGTTTCTTACCTTTTCTGCACAATGTTTGATTTACATATCTATCAGTCAAATTCACAATTTATTACTAATTCATCTGGGGGTTTTTTTTGGCTAATTTTTCTTTTATATGAAAGTTCAAGCAAATACTTGAATAAGTGATAATCTCTCTCTCTCACACACACACACACACGTGCACACACACACACACACACACACACGCACAATGCACTGCACTCAACCCCCCCCCCCCCCCCCCATCACATACATACATACATACATACATACATACATACATACACACACACACACACACACACGCATGCAGACAGGCTGAGAAATCAGGAGAAGCAATCATGAGTATGATGCAATCGAAACTTGTATATTTTATTTACATTATGTAATTCATTATATCTTTATTTTTGTATGACATAACGGGACCAAACTAAAGTTTTCCTGGTGATTAAAGTGTACACATTCAACACACCCAAGATACAGTATGTCAAAATGACAGAGGTTACTGTCTCGTCTGTTTTTTATGGTCACGTGTTAGTGAGCACACCAGTGTGTCCACCGTCCCTGAAGGTTTAAACCAGTACAACTCCTTTAGGTAACTGCAGCACATTCAGGCCCCTCTGAGGTATTGAAAAACCAGGCCACTGAGGTTTGTGTGTGTGTGTGTGTGTGTGTGTGTGTGAACGTGAACCATAAATCATTTCTGCAATTTCAATGAAATCCTTTAATTTCCCAAAATTTTGACTGTTACAATGATATTGTAATAATAAGTTCAGTCTGTTGCAACTCTAGTCCTTATATGTGATACCAAAATTATGAACCATTCCAAAATTCAAATGATTCTGTTCCAGTAGACCTTCTGTAGAAGTTTCCACAAATTTACTAACTAGTAACATAAATGCAATGCTCATCCTGTGACAGGGGCAGTGGTGGCCTGGTGGTAGGATGCTGGATTACTGATCCCAAGGTCGAGGGTTCAAGCCCCACTATCAGGGGGTTCTCACTGCTGTCCCCCCCCAGTGCAGCTAACTGGGTTATCAAATGTCGGCCATGTCTCTCACTGTCTGCGGTTAGAGGCATGTAAAAGAACCATTGCTGATTTTCGTCAAGAGTAGGCTGCATAGCCGTCAGCGTGTTTCTGCCCT
>JAQMYF010000012.1:39729922-39743253 GCA_030014195.1 Neosilurus mollespiculum | reverse complement strand
CACACACACACACACACACACACACACACACACACACACACACACACACACACACACACACACACACACAAACCATTCACACTTACACATAGGGGCAATTTGGAACAGCATAGTTATCAGAATAATTATCCTTATGTGCATGTCTTTGGTCTGTGGGTGGAAAATGGAAAATGCACAGGGAGAACATGCAACCTCCACACAGAAACACCCTAGTTGAGCCCGGGACTCAAACTCAGGTGGTGTGCTAACCACTATGGCATAGTGCAGCTGAATTATCCCAATTATTTCTTACCATAGGTGTCTCAGTATTCATTCATTCATTCATTTTCTAATCCGCTTAATCCTAATTAGGGTATGGCTAATGAGGGGAGGCTAGCGCCCATCTCAGCTGACTCTGGGTGAGGATGGGGTATACTCTGGACAGCTCGCCAGGCCATCGCAGGGTCATCACTCACACAACCATTCACGCTCACACTCACACCTAGGGGCGATTTGGAACAGCCAATAAGCCTACTGTGCATGTTTTTGGAGTGTGGAAGGAAACCGGAGTACCCAGAGGAAACCCATGCTAGCACGGGGAGAACATGCAAACTCTACATAGAAATGCTCGAGCTGGGAATCAAATCCAGGCCTTTTTGCTGTGAGGCAGATGTGCTAACCACTACACCACCATGCCGCCTGTGTCTCAGTACTGTAATTACCAAAAACAGCATTGCAAAAGTCTAGCAATGTTGAAAATGTATTGTGTCTGAATGTTTTGGTTCCTATTTCAAAATGCATTTTTTTGTGTGTAAATTTGAATTGGATATATGTACTAGCAGTACATTAAACAACAACAACAACAACAGCGACAAAAGTGTCTGAATGTGTATAAATTTTAAATTGACCTGAGGAAGATATTGAATTCATCACAATAGTAAATAGGTCATCACTTTAAAAATAACGCAGTCCACATTACTGCAGTGTCTCAAACTTGACAACAATTACTGTGACACTTTGCAGTGGTCAGCAGCACAGCTGGTTTGCAGAATTAGGGCTGAACGGAAGTGGGGTGTGTGTGTGTGTGGGGGGGGGGGTGTTGGCATTCATGGAAAACAAATGGATGCAGTTAAGCTTTAGGATCAAATGGTCTGGATATAACACAATAATGGATCAATGTGTCTCAGAATGCTGATGACTGAATACAAAGAAAATCCTTTGTGTTTAATTTTAAATGCAGGTAGTCCCTTGAAACCAGCTTGTACATTTTACATGATCACTGAAAGTCAAATAAAGACATTGAAATAACAGAAATATAATAGGGGCATTATTAAAAAAAAAGAAGCCTATTCAGGAACACTCTGATTAGTTGCCATGCTGATTAGTCAGTAAAACCAGTTCAGGTTATGTTGTTTTCCATGACTTGTATACATAAGCCCACTTTGAACCACCAGTGCTAGTTGGCCCTGTGCAGCAAGCAAGCTCGATGAAGAGGTGGTTTATCAATGATGGAGTAAAAGAACTCAAGTGGCCTTCACAGAGCACTGATCTAAACACCAGTGAGCACCTTTGGGATGAATTGGTTGTTTACATTTGAAATGGGATAAATAGGGCAAGCAGTATGGTTAATGAATGAATGAATGAATAATGAATGAATGCATATGGAATGCAAAATTTTGGCAATGTAAATTATGAAACAACAAACCACACTGCAAACATTAAGACATTTAGAATGACCCCTGACCCACCATAGAGGCTCATAAATATAATAAATTTAGGAGCATGAAAAATAACAATCAGTGACCGAGAAACAGAGAACGATATTCAAATTAACCATTGCACTAACATATCCCAATTCAGTTATGATCAGATTATCTATGGAGCACCCATTCAATATACAATAGTTGATAAACTCACCTGATAAACAGTAAAAACATGTAATTTTTTGCATTTTTAGTTTTTTACACTTATGAACTGATGGTAATTATTTGAGTATATTTATTATTAATATTTTGGGAGAATTATGAAATACAGGACAAGCATACATTATTAAGCATGATTTGATGGATAAAATCAAATAAAAATAAGAAGAATGGTGGCACATATGCCAATATATCATTTTTAGACAAACGTGAACAAAACAAGGGAATCTCAGCTATTACTGATGAATCATGAATTTATATATTGTATTATCGAAGGTTTATAAACGGACTTCATAATGGTGCTTTGAGAAGGTGCAACAATGCATAAGTATTTATTTTTATTGACATTTTGTGGAAGAATGTAATCTGCAAATAAAAAATATCAGGACACTAGACATAATAGGGATTTTGACTGAATCTGTTCCTTTAGGGGAATGAATGATTGATAGAGTCTCATTTGTTTAAAATCAGACATTTTCTTATTTTACTGGCAGAAATTCTCTCTCTCTCTCTCTCTCTCTCTCACACACACACACACACACACACACACACACACACACACACACACACACACACACACACACACACACAAATTGAACCTTTAAAGAAAAAAAAAAAGCGAAGAACTCAAACCTACTAAATCACATTACCACACCACACAGTGTGTCTGATTATAGCTGTACTTCTAAAGGTACCCTACACCCACACACACAGACACACACACAAATACACACACTTTTTTCCAAATAATGGTATGACTGGCGTATTATCTCAGCTGTTTCATATCAAGGGGCTGTAAGCACATTTGTTTTTGTGACTCAGTAATGTTTAGAGTCCCCATCAGTATAAATCTATTCCAGGTAATTGTATTTGTTAGTGCAGTCTCCTGTAAATGCTTTATTACTTGTTCAAACAAAACCTGACTGAAGTGAAAGAGGTAAATGTATTTTGCTTCATTCTTACACTGGCTTACTTGGTCAGCTGCTACCTGCTGCCAGCTAAATTTTGCATGAAATACATACTCTATGGCCTTAAAGTAATCAGATGATGTATTCGTGTGTTAATTACCATAATCAGATTATGGTAATTCATGTAGTTGGGTTACTTATATTTGATCTAAAATACTGTTGTTTGTTATCAATGCTTTGTGTCATTCATTCATTCATTCATTTTCTGAACCGCTTGATCATAATTAGGGTCGCGGGGAGGCTGGTGCCCATCTCATCCGACTGGACAGCTCGCCAGGCGATCGCAGGGCATGTGACATATTTGTTAGATGGATATTTTATGCATCAGTTTGGGTGGATATGTTGCTCATGCTGCATGTGTTTTTTTGGAACAGGCTCTGTTATTTCCACCAGTCAAAAGACACTCATTTTAAAAGTCAATAAGGAAGCACCTACATGTTTAATTTTCATAAAATAATAATAATAATAATATTAATAATAATAATAATAATAATAATAATAATAATAATGGTTTACTAGAACTCATTCAAATTTCTGATCTAACTCAAACCATTAGATTTGTGCAGGCTACAGTTATCATTGTAATGCAGAGCCTAGGTATATAGAAGAGAACTACACTGGAAAGAAAGGAACCCTTTTGTAAGCGAACAAGAAAGAGCCAAGTTAATTTACTGAGGAGAGAGATAAGCAAGTTATTAAGGAAAGAGCAGTATTAGACTCAAGTTCACAGGGGATTACCACAGATTGAAAACAAATAATATGTGAGCAAGAAAGGGTTGAGTGCAGTCATCGAGAAATTAAAGCACAGAGTGACCAGTAAATCAGAATCAGAATCAGAATACTTTATTGATCCCAGAGGAAATTGTGTAAAGCTGTGAAATTAGGAAGATCGGAACACAGGATAACCCAGTACAAGCAGAAATGCATGTTCGAATTGGAACAGAAGAAGCTTTATCAGGAGGTGAATGAAATAACTATGGAGAATGTCAAAACACAAGATTCCCAAGAGAGCTGTGGCTTTTAAAGTAATATCTCATGTAAGTCAACTGAGCACAACTG
The DNA here is from genome assembly GCA_030014195.1 of Neosilurus mollespiculum. NCBI lineage: Eukaryota > Metazoa > Chordata > Actinopteri > Siluriformes > Plotosidae > Neosilurus > Neosilurus mollespiculum. The sequence continues at coordinate 39,739,325 of JAQMYF010000012.1, read as the reverse complement.
AGATGCAGAATGGTGTGAGAGGGGAGCTCATCCAGCACACAGCCCAGGAGAATGTGATCATTTCTGTAGCAGATGTAAAACATCAGCTGAAGAGGATATCTAATTGGAAAGGGCCAGGCCGGATGTTGTGCAGGGCTTTTGGCTGAAATCTTTTACTGCACGTCACAACTGCATCACCAAACAACTTAATGAGATCCTACAGTCCAGTACCGTACCACAGTGAATGTATCAACGGCAGATGATTTTCAGTATAAAGGATCGGTGACAAGGAAACCTTGAGGCACCTTAAATAAAGATATACACCTATAATTTGTACAGAATAAATAATAAATAAATAAGCAATAAGGAATAGACTTAGGTTCTGAGTGGACACTTGGTAATGGATAATGCATTATGCATAGGCATAATATATGATAAAAACACTTTCGAAAACTTGGAGCAGTTGAAAATTTGCCAATTAGAATGTACTTAAATGCACTGCTCCCTTCAAATGACATCATCAATCTTCAGTACCAGAACATTCGGTCCCCAATGTGTGGCCTGTGAAGCAGCTTAACACCCGGGCATGGCTGGATAAATATAAATGACCCCAAGATCCAAATCATTATTTAATCAATCAATCAAATAATTAATCAATTCATTCATTCGTTAATTTGTCACTTACTCCTTCTAGGGTTGCTAGGAGGCTAGAGCCCATCTCAGCAGGAAGGTCCTGAGTTCAAGTCCTGGGCTTGGCGATGGTGTTTCTGTGTGGAGTTTGCATGTTCTCCCTGTGGTTGCGTGGGTTTCCTTCGAGTACTTTAGTTTCCTCCCACAGTCCAAAGATATGTACGTTAGGCTAATTGGCTGCACCCAGATTGGTTTTTGGTGTTGTCTTTTATTGATTATTGTGCACATTTTATTTACTTGTTTATATACTTACTATCTATTTTTGTAATATATATGAAAAGGTTGTTGTACTTTGTTACTTATTCTTTGCATAGTGTGTTAAAGATCTGCTGTGACGTTTTGGTTTGAGTTGGTGAGATGAGTTAATATTAAAATAAACTATCGAGGAGAGAAAGCTGATTGTAAGTGTTTGTAATTTAGGAATTACTGCCCATATTACTAGTATCAACTGAAAGTTCCAAAAGAGGTTTTCTGCATCACGTTTCAAAACAAATAATCCTCATTCATCCCAAGATCACAAAGCCTATATATTTATGGAGCCTCCCAAGGGACAGAAAATAAATGAACAGTGATATTTCATAAAAATTAAGCATTTGCTAGAGATTTCTCTTTTCTTACAACAGTGATTTCATTATATAATTTTGATAATGTATCATTTTTGATAATATATGCATATATCAGTAAAACTACACCACACACATGGTTTAATGATGAAAGTTATGGAAAGTGAAAGAATTTGATCAGAGAGAGAAAGAGAGAGACAGTTATTCTTCAGTTAATTATTTTTAAAAAAAATCAGTATTCTTTTCCAGACTTCAATATCCACTACTCATTCTGCAAGAAAACCTAAAATGTACAACCAAAATAATTATGCAGAATCAAATTTGTAAATTAGGTAAATCCATAACATTTTAAATTATTTCACGTTACTTGATAAAACTTGGAAAATGGCAAACAGTTTGTACTGACTTTAATGTAACCTGCACACTATAATAACTTTTTATTTTTCTCAGCTTTTTTCTACTGGAACAGTAGTATCTGATGATGTGTGATAGACTACATCACAATATCAAAGTCTTTTCTTGGATCTGTAAAGGCATGTTGTGATAAACAGCAAAAAAAAACATGAATATTAATAATCAAGTACTCAACACAGGGATGTGGAATAAGATCCTTCTCGGGTAAAACAGATGACCGAGAATATAATATATCATAATAGAATATCACTGTTATAAGTACAGTTTTCCAAACAGGGTGACATTGAATTAAAAAGAAAAATACTGAAAACACTAGATATGTGGTTGATCTTAATCACTTTCTGTCTACTAGTGAATACAATGTCTTTCAAGACATCTATTGCATTTTGCAAGCATCCTATTTGCTTGTGACCGATATGAAAATTCAGACTGACATTAAAAGCTGCAACACTTTTGAATGTGTATCACAGCTGAATTTGATCTTACAATATGTCCTCTGGCACAAAAGCATTATAGGTAATAAACGATTTGATGAAATGTGTTAAAACTATGAAAAAAAAAATCTTACGTTAAAATCTTTTTACCCAGAACCTTGCCTATGATATAAATACATACAAGCTTCTCAAATAACAAAGAAATTAATAAGTCATTCATTCATTTTCTGAACCGCTTAATCCTAATTAGGGTCGCTGGGTGGCTGGCGCCCATCTTAGACAGACTTGTACTCTGGGCGAGGGCAGAGTACACCCTGGACAGCTCGCCAGGCCATCGCAGGGCAGAAATATGCTGATGGCTATGCAGCCTACTCTTGATGAAAATCAGCAATGGTTCTTTTACATGCCTCTCACTATTTGATAACCCAGTTAGCTGCACTGGGGGCAAATGAATAAGTAAATAAGTAAAAGACAGACAGACAGATGGATGGATGGATGGATGGATGGACACACAGACAGACAGACAGACAGACAGACAGATAGATAGATAGATAGATAGATAGATAGATAGATAGATAGATAGATAGATAGATAGATAGATAGATAGGAAATAGCCACATACAAAAAATCCTTTAATAGTTTTAGTTATAGTTATTGTTATTGTTCTTTCTTCTTGTTATTTTGATAGCTTTTTCTTCACATTTTAGCACAGTCGTACTAAGTATTTCACTACATATTGTACTGTGTATGATTTTGTAGGTGACAAATAAATTTGAAATTTGAAATTAAAAAAAAAAAACCCAAAAACATACTGATTAAATTTAAACCAGATGCATCCATTAAAGGTCAAGGATTGATTGTAATAACTCAGTCAGGAATTTGCAGGAAACAGTCAGTCATATCCCACTAATTAACTAATTAACACAACCTTGTACAGTTGCCTATGTATTCGGTATATCAGAAGCCGTCAGGGGCATTGCGAGCATTGCTGGTCCAGCCTGGGGTGGAAGTCCATGACCAGCAGGTAGCGGGTACTCCATTATATCACGTATTTTTGTCGATCAACAAGTCTTATGCAAAAAGCATATGATGTGCGTATGAACACTCTCGAAGTCAACATTTGAATTCAAAGCCAAAATTTTAAGTTATGTACCTGATGGCACTTCTTTAAAATCACATGGCAAAGTATTTTTATATATTTGGGTTTATAATGCAAAATTTTTTATCTTGTTTGAAGGCTACTTCTGGTCACCAATTATCTACCAGTTAATTCCCTTATAAAATAGCAAATTACTAACACCAGATATATTTATGATTAATTTCATGATGTTGTATGAAAAATATAGTTACATAATAGGAATGCTGGTCCAGATCATGCTCTCTTCCATCTGTACAAAATGTCAAATATTTTCACAACCAATGACAATACATAAAAAAAATCAAATAGCATCTTAATACTGAAATAAAATGCTAAGCAGTGATATGATTTTAAAAATATTAACACATTTTCTGTTTTTTCTCTGATATACCTATATATAAGCGGGGTACTTTGGTTTTCCCAACAGTCCAAAAACATGCACAGTAGGCTAACTGGCTGTTCCAAATCGCCCCTAGCTGTGAGTGCGATTGGTTGTGTGTGTTGGCCCTGCAATGGTCTGACGAGCTGTTCAGGGTGTACCCCGCCTTCACCCGGAGTCGGCTGGGATGGGCGCCAGCCTCCCCTCTACCCTAATAAGGATTAGGCGGCTTACAAAATGAATTATGCCACTGACACTTTGTTAGTGATTAATTTCTCAATGCTATAGTTTCATTATTAAGATATTGAACAACATTAGATCTCACCCATTCCACTGACCAGCAATCTCTGGTTCTAAAAGGAATTTACAATACAATATTTTGTTAAAATCTCATTGTTATAAATTGTAGTACAACCTCAATAAATACAGTTTTTGCAATTATTTCTTTTGAAAATTTATTCTCAGCTATACAAAACTCTTCCTACAGCTAATAATTACAACAGCTGCATTTTACTCATACATCAAAGTTAACAAAGTTAATTATACTGGAATTAACAACTGGAATGATTATGCTACTTGCTATGATGCATAAACCGCAATTTTCTTTTTTTTTTTTTTTGATATACTGTGTTAATCCCTCAAGGGAATTTATTGCCTCTGCATTTAACACATCCAAAGTAAGCACACACACACACACACACACACACACACACACGTAAACAGTGAGTACACACACTCGGAGCAGTGGGCTGCCACACACTGGGGCACCCGGAGAGCAGTTGGGGGTTAGGTGCCTTGCTCAAGGGCACTTCAGCCATGAAGGTCAAGGAAGGGAAGGTGCAGCTCACTCCCCCACTGCCACACGGGAATCGAACCAGCGACCTTTTGGTCACCTCCTCATGACCTGAATAAAGGCCAAAGCAGTTCAGAAAATGAAATGAAATGCTAAACTAACATTACATGGAAGTTCTGTACATACAAAATAATAATTACATAAAATGATAGACATGCAAACATTTAAACAGTTACATGGTCTTCACTGCTTTTTTAACCTAAATATTTTATTTCCATTGAGGATACAATTTTTTTTCTTATAATATATATTCAAACTGTCCTGTCAAACAGAAAGTTGGTTTATTTGTAAATAGTGAGCAAAGGCTTTCAATGACTTACGGATATCATGACTCAGTTTTAAATTGCGTAAGCAGTACTATGCTGTATGGCACACGGAAATGATTCGATAGCTTTTATATTATGGCACGAGGTTATTGAGAGAACACTGTGCCAGGGAGCTGAGAGCTTCTGGCTTTAACCTGCATTAATTGATTTGGAAATGTTCTGCAGGAAGTAGAAAGTTCTGCATGTAGGCTTATCATAATGGGAAAACAACTTTAATCAGTTTTAAAAATAGAGCATTTATTGATATATATATTTTTTATTCATTGGGGACCCAACTAATTTGTAAACTCATTATTGCCATCTCATCTATTTCAGAAATGGATTCAGTGCGGATACTGTTGTACTCTCTGATATTCCTGCTCAGTGTCTTTGGAAACCTTCTCATCATTGTAGTTTTGTTGGTGAATAAGCGAATGCGGACTGTCACCAACTCCTTCCTCCTCTCTCTGGCTGTCAGTGATCTGATGATGGCAGTGTTTTGCATGCCCTTCACATTCATCCCAAATCTGCTGGAGGACTTTATCTTTGGAGCTGCTATGTGCAAGATTGTTGCTTATCTTATGGGTAATTATTCACCTTATTCTAGCCACTGATTCACTGATTCAAACTCATCTAAATTTATTGTAATAAGCAGTGAAAAGAAGGTCCATTTAATCATAGTTATACTTTGTTATTAGTCTATAACACTCAGAGTTTTTGCAGTGAAAAAACAACCATGAATAGCATGACATACCAGTGCATATGTAACTTTTAGATTTTTTTTTAAATTAATGTCACATATTAACATCCCCAAACTCTTGAGCAACAATGACAACAAAAACAACAGCATCTCAAACAAGATACAGCAAGTTTTTAGGGACATGCTAATTTATGAACTTACTTTAACTATTACTATTATTTACTAATTACTAAGTCTTCCTATTAATTCATGCCTGTAGGGCCTTTGATAATAAATAAGGTGTGGCAGGATGGCAACGTATTCATCCGATTTAATCCGGGCACATGAATACAGACTACAGGTATTATAGGTACTATCTCTCTTCCTACCACCACCTTCTGTCACACAGGGAGTAAATTTAATATAATTTTTAAAAGGCAGATTGTTGAAGTAAAAGCCTCAAGGGTAAATTCTCAGTAAATCAGAGCATTTCTTACTTTCATTGATTTTTTTTTTTTTATATTTTCTGAACCACTTTATCCTTTATTAGGGTCACATCCCACACAACACAAAGTGAAGCAGCTCAGCAGACCATTGCAGGGCCAAAACACATACAACTATTCACATTTAGCCTAATGTGCATGTGTTTGGAGGAAGGAATGTGCATGTCTTTGTAAAGGAGGAAACCAGAGCGCCCAGAGGAAAACCTCACAAGCACAGGGAGAACATCTCTCAACATCAAACTCTACACAAACCTTGGACCTTCTTGCTGTGATGCAGAAGTGCTACCGACTATGCCACCATTTCTTCTAAATCAGAGCATTTTTAATTAATTATAAAATACCTAGCATTTTATTTGGAATGGACAGAAGCATAATAGAGCCACCTATGAGTATTTTCAAATTTTAACATCAGATTTTTGACCAAAGAAATCAGAAATAATTTCTGAGAAAAAGTGGCAGAGCTAACATCTGAGTTTATTGTCAAAATGAATGACATGGAGGTACTTATTAGACTATATTTATAGAATTTATATTTACATATGTATTCAGAACCGGGCTGAATAATGAGGAGATATTGTCGTCTGGCACATCTGGATAACTGGTATTTGAACTTTAAAAACGTTTTTCTCAGAAATGATAACTTAAAGCTCAGAACATATACCCCCTGCATGTAAAAAAAAAAAAGGGACCCAAGAACGCTTCTTTAGGAATGTCTTAGTGTGTTGCCCTTTTTAAATTCTTCACTTTAAAATTGAATAAAACAAGTACTAAATAGGTAAATTCTAAATGCTCATATGAAAGTCTAATTTGGCCCTTATTAAATTATCTACAATCCAAAGTGTCCCCAGTATGACTGTGTGCTAATGTGAATGAGTTATCAGTGAATTAAGTTTCAGTTCAATTCAAGTTTTAAATTCAAACATGCTTTCTGTTCACTGTAATATAAATCTGCATTGCTGTCTCCAACAGGAATTTCTGTTAGCATATCCACCTTCAGTCTTGTGGCCATAGCATTCGAGAGATACAGTGCTATCTGTAATCCTCTAAAATCTCGAGCCTGGCAGACTCGTTCCCATGCATACAAGCTTATTGCTATGACTTGGGCTCTGTCTTTCCTCATCATGACCCCATACCCAATCTACTCTTCACTTGTAAGCTACTCCACATCCAACAACATTACTGTACATATGTGCCGCCATGATTGGCCCAAGGACCAGGTGAAGCAGGCTTGGTAAGTAATTTCACTGTTTGGCATTTCTTTGCAAAAAGTTTTACATCAAATTAAAATTTAAAGGTACCCATTCATTTACCAGATACATTATATAAACATGAACTACAGTGTTATCTCTTTGAAATAAACTGGAATAGGCCATTACGTCTTTGTGAAACCATTTGCTTACTCCTGTACGCGAGTCTCAATGACCCCTGCAGCAGGCATAAAGATATTAGCAAACATTGCCATATTTTTTTTACTCTAGAAATCCTATTCCTTATTCTGTTTCCTTACACTTGATCTCGAACTTTTTAACTTTCTACAAATCAGCATTGCACTGCCAAGTTATCACACAAATCACAATCAGAATACTTTATTGATCCCGGAGAAAATTGTGTGCACAGAGTTGCTCCATACCAAGTAAGGAAGATAAAGATAAAAGTCTCAATAAGAAAAAAATACAAATACCGTCAGAGAGTTCAGCTTCATCCTCACAACATTACTGGCCTTGTGGATCAGTTTGTCAAATCATCATTCCTCTGGTCATGCGGCTTTGTTATTGTTAATCTAAACAGTCACAGAACCAAATCAAGATGTAAAACGGGTGAATAAGAGAAACTAAGCCTTTGTATTCAACCACAATGCACTGATAATGAAAGATAAAACACACAGACTATTCACTTCTGAATGGGCACGTTTAAAACTTTCATTAAGGGGAAATTGTATATCACAATCAGGGGAAAAAAATCAGGATTGTATGAAAACTCATATTTAAACTTGTTCTATTTTACCTCTAAAGTAACGTTACACAGAATTAGAATATTATCAGGATGTGGCTCTAGCAAATTGAGGTCAACAATGTATGAATGATGAACTTGCACGTTTCTCAGCCACTGTTCACAAAGCTCTAGAACAACATTAGTGCAGATTGTCCTGACATCACTTACCATTACCTACAACCATTCAACTGCTTGAAATTCAAGTTACACCAATAAAAACACACAAAATTCAATATTTTACTTCTTCATCTTCATCTTCTTCTGCTTAATCCGTGGTTTGGTTGTGGGGGCAGCAGCCTAAACAGTGAGGTCCAAACGTCCCTCTCCCCAGCCACTTCCTCCAGCTCTTCAGGGGGGACGCCAAGGCGTTCCCAGACCAGCCGAGAGACGTAGTCCCTCCAGCATGTTCTGGGTCGGCCCCGAGGTCTCTTCCCAGTTGGACATGCCCGAAACACCACACCAGGGAGGCGTTCGGGAGGCATTCTAATTTCGTGCCCGAGCCACCTCAACCAGCTCCTCTCAACGCGGTTCTGCTCCTCTCGGATGACCGAACTTCTCACCCTATCTCTAAGGGAGAGCTCTGTCACCCTGCGAAGGAAACTCATTTCAGCCAACTGTATCTGCAATCTTGTTCTTTTGGTCACTACCCAAAGCTCATGACCATAGGTGAGGGTAGGAACATAAATCGACTGCTAGATCAAGAGCTTTGCCTTCCGGCTCAGCTCTCTCTTCACTTCGACGGACCAGTACAAGCTCCGCTTTACAGCAGAGGCTGCACCGATCCGCCTGTTGATCTCCCGTTCCATCCTTCCCTCAGTCGTGGACAAGACCCCGAGATACTTGAACTCCTCCACTTGGGGCAGGACTTCGTTCCAGACCCGGAGGGTGAATTCCACGCTTTTCCGGCTGAGAACCAAGGCCTCGGACTTGGAGGTGCTGATTTTCATCTCGCCTGCTTCACACTCAGCGGTGAATCGGTCCAGTGAGAGCTGAAGGTCCTGGCTTGATGAGGCCAAAAGGACAACATCATCTGCAAAAAGTAGAGACGAGATGCTATGGCCACCAAACCGGAGCCCCTCAACACCTTGGCTACACCTAGAAATTTTATCCATAAATATTATTATTATTTTTTTTTTCAACTCATAAGTTTTTTTTAACTTTTTTCTTAGCAACTTAATTTTAAAAGAGTTGGATAGCATTATTTATATTTTTGTGATTGTGATTTCAAAATGACAAAAACACTGTACCTGATTCAAAACTTAATACAGACTGTTGTTAATTCTATCTATCTATCTATCTATCTATCTATCTATCTATCTATCTATCTATCTATCTATCTACTTTCATTAATTCATTTATTTTCTGAACTGCTTAATCCTAATTAGGGGCATGGGAAGGCAGGCGCCCATCTCAGCCGACACAGCCCGGACAGCTATTGCAGAGCAGAAACACTCTGATGAAACCGAATGGCCTA
>JAQMYF010000012.1:39711403-39729847 GCA_030014195.1 Neosilurus mollespiculum | reverse complement strand
CATATTTTTTTAATTTCTTCACTTGCTAAACCATTCCATATGGTTTGAAGTTCATTCATGCTATGCAAAAGTCAAAAAAATCAAATTTGCGACACCTTTAATTTTTTCTGAAAAATTGGTATTTTCGGTGTATTTGTTTATTAGCTATACATTTACCTCAATATACTTCGGTTTTCATTGGCTACAATAGCATTGTTCAATACATTTTCACCAAAAAATTATAGAGAAGTAATTTTTTACTTCTTGGTGGTGTACAATCTTCACTGCACTGCACACTCCTGTATATATATATATATATATATATATATATATAATTTGTTAGATTTGTTAATCAACTTATATGTATGTTAAAATAGAAAAAAATAATGTAAAAATTACTCTAATAAATACTCGTTATAAATACCTCGTAAAGTGAAAGAATCATGGAAAGGGATCTGAGGCTATGCAGTGTATTTCATACTTACTCCATATGTTTTCAATAATTTTAGGGTAGGATCCAATTGTTTTAGTGTTCTGTGTGTTTTATATGTGTGCCCCTGGACTAAATGTGGACCTAATCATTCTTGGCAGAAGATGACACAGCTTTAGTTTTTCAGCAGAAACAGATTTTTCTCTAAAGTATTCCAGGACCTGACGAATTGCCTCATATATGAATACAGTGTCCAGGACCATGAACAAAACAACCTTTCAAACCTTTGTAGAATTGTATTTTTTCTGTATTGCTGTTGATTTTCCCCCCAAGATGTGTATTTTCAGTCATGTAAATATTTTATTCCCCTGTTTATTCATTTCCAGAAGACATAAATAAATGCAATTGAACCCAGTCGTATAGTTCAATGCTATTCTTTAAGAATGTAATTTCAGAATGTAACCCAGATTAGTGTGAAAGGAAAATGCATTTTAATACATTGTTGGAAGTATGAAAGTTTCACAAGAGAATTAAATGCAACTGAAGACCTATTTCAGATTTAACTGTTAGTGGAATTTCAGCGCTAACATTTCCTTGCATTCTTTCATGTTCCAGGTGCCTACTGTTGCTGTTAATTCTTTTTGTCATTCCTGGAGTCATGATGACCATTGCTTATGGTCTCATCTCTCGGGAGCTCTACTGTGGAATACAGTTTGAAGTGAAGCAGAAGAAAGGCCAAAGTCGTGAGAACCTGCTTCTACACCAATATGAGTTCAATTTTGTAATAAATACTAGCTAATAGCTCATGACTCACTCATTTGCCAAACTGCTTATTCCTACTAGGTTCACTGATAGGCTGGCGCTTATCTCAGCCGACAGTGGGCGATGGTGGGGTACACCCTGAACAGCCTGACAGACCACTGCATAGCCAGAACACACACAGCCATTCATACTCACATCCACACCCAGGGGCAATTTGAAACAGCCAAATTAGCCTAATGTGCATGTGTTTGTGGGAGGAAACCAGTGTACTAGGAGAAAACCCATGCAACCTCAGGGAAAACAAGGACCTTCTTGCTCACCACTATGTCACCATGCTGCCCCAAGCAGCAAACACTGTAATTCTAATCAGTGAGCATTACTTTAAAAAAAAAATCTGGAAACTGATTGCCTTAAAAATATGTGAAGTGGAATAAGAAATGTCTGTTGCACTAAAAAATGCTTATTTATTTGTGAGTGCAACATACAATTCCAGTACCATGTGTTGCCTAAATAGCTGTGGTAAATTAGGTAAATCAGTCGAACTCAGTTAAGGTTATAAATACATTTCCATTTCCTCCTGATTCGTCTTCTAATCTCTATATTTTTCAGGAATGAAGAATGGTGCAAATGCCCCCATCTCATCTGGCATTGATCATAGTGATGGCTGCTACATTCAAGTACCGAAGCGACCCAACTCCATGGAGATGTCCACCCTCACCCTTGCTGAGTCTGCCAAGATGGATCGTCCTCGCAGCAACACCTCTGAGACCAAACTCATGGCCAAAAGGCGTGTGATCCGCATGCTGATTGTTATTGTTACCATGTTCTTCATCTGTTGGATGCCTTTGTATTGTGTTAATACCTGGAAAGCCTTCCATCCACCTTCTGCCCTCAGAGCTCTCTCTGGAGCCCCAATCTCCTTCATTCATCTCCTGTCCTACACTTCTGCCTGCGTCAATCCCATCATCTACTGCTTTATGAATAAACGCTTCCGCAAGGCTCTGCTAACCACTTTTTCCTGCTGTTGCCGATCATGCCGCCTCCGAAGCTTCAGTGAGGGAGATGATGATGCCACTGCTACTGTTGCATCAATGTCTAAATTTAACTACACTACCATTAGCACCATGGGACCATGCTAATTTTCAACATAACAAAGAGGTGGTTTGATCTTGCATAGCTACCTAATGTGAATGGAGAGAGGAATGGAGAAGGTTCAGTGGATAATCATTAAATTGGTTTAATGGAGGATTTGGATTATTAAGAAATGTCTTTCTGCAAGGGGAGGTTTGACTTTTTAGTAATTGAGAATATGCTGCTAAGTGGAGTTATTTCAGTAGTAACAGTAATATCAGCATGCTAATTCATACATATTGTTGTTTTGTAATTTGTTATTGCTTATACCACTGGATATGTGCAGGATACTTATTGTTACATGTATTGTAATATGTTTGTTGAACTGTGTTGCTGAGTTGTTCTGTGTTTTTAAGCAGTCTTTGGGAAAAAATAATTACTTTTGAATTAATATAGATAGATAGTTATATAGTTAGATAGATAAGTAAAATAAAAAAACAAAAAAAAAAACAAACAAACAAAAAAACCCCTGAATAAATTAGCATGGTGAGGCTTCTAGACAGGTGTATTGCAGAATCATGCAATTTCTATCATGCAAGGCTCTGTGGCAAGTATAATAATGCTGATCAAGGCCAGATGGCCTTGATTTTGCATCAAGATGGCAAGAGGAAAAGATCTAAGTGACTTTGAACATGGATTCATTATTGGGGCTCGGCGCAGGGCAGAAGCTTCAGTAAAAAAATAGCTTATGTAATAGCAGCAGTGACTATAGTGATGTCTTCATTTAGTCTTCTGGAAAATATATTGATATATAGAATAGAAATTAATATTCTAAATATTAAATCTATTCTTGATAAATATGTGATTATTGTTATTGTCAGCTGTGCAATGAAATGAAAGAAACGAAAATGATCACAGGAGCACTTTAATTACAACTGATGCTCTCATCTGCGCCACTGACATTTTAGTTAGGATAATACATGAGATTGTCTCCACCCTCTTTTTTTGTTTTGAAATTGCTCAAGTTTTTTTCATGCACTCACTGGTTGTGGTTCTTTCACACCAGTGGTTCTAATTACCAGTGATCTTGTGCTCTGGTTTTCTGAGTCAGGTTGACTTTATGATGCTTTAAAGTCCACATGATGGCTTATGTCTGCTTTTGTGCATTTGATCATTCAGATGTTGCATATCTGTGCATTTGGTTTACTACTGCAAGATTTCCACTACAGCACATCTAGGTCAGTGAGTAACCAGTTTACATAATCAAACAAAGAGATAATTTATGTTATAGCTGTCCCTGTATCACTTCCCATAATAGTGATGTTAAAAGAAAGGAAGAAGCACTCTGTTTTCTGTTCCCAGAACAATATTGATTCACTGTTGTTGATTGTAGTGGCTGAGATCACCATGGGTCAATGTAACTTGCCCAGTATTATTATTTTGTTTATTATTTTACTATTCTGGATTGCTCCCAAGTAGGAATGGTTGTTGGTGGCTATGATAGCCCTGTAATGTACTGGTAAGCTGTTCAGGGTGTACCTGACTTTTCGTCCAGATGCTGTTTAGGTCGACTCCAGCTTCCCTCTGACCCTAAGCAGGACAAGTGGCACAGATAATAAATTAATAAATTTGTTTTTTATTTTACATACATAACATTCCATTTAATTATATAAGGTATTTCCAAGGAATATACTGCATCTGATATGAGTATATCTGTGTATATATCTAATGAATGAAATCGTAACACAATTCAAGTTCTCATTATATTTTATACTGCTGTGTCTAACAAATAAATAGAAGGATAAAAGAAAGAGCTCAGTGTACAATATGTTGTTCAATATAATGGGTCAAAGTCTTCCAGGGTAGAAACGCTTATGTACATTTACAGCATTTGGCAGATGCTCTTATCCAGAGTGACTTACAATTATCATTTTTATACAACTGAGCAATTCAGGGTTAAGGGCCTTGCTCAAGGGCCCAACAGTGGTACAGTGGGGATTGAACCGCTGACCTTTGGATCAGAAACCCATCACCTTAACCACTAAGCCACCCCCCTCACAATCCCACCCTTTATTTTGTACTCATGCACCAGCTCTGTTTATTTTGTCTCAGTTAAAACCAAGTTGCTAATCAGTGAGCATCTGCTGTTTGTGCCTGTTTTCTACTGAAAAGTGGAAACAGCATATCCACAAAGTGTCCTGGGCCCCACACTGTGATTATAACCCATAAAAATAGCATGGCAAAAATCCTGCAATTCATAGGCTTTGTTTTTTCAAGCCTCTCACTAATATCTCAGTCTGGCGTGTAAAAGCATTCATACTTAGACCAGACAGATTTTTGTTAACAGTCATAAACCAGGATCAGAGAGGTTGCAGCTTTATTCACTTAGGCATTTCATTCCAAACTGCCTCCAGCTTTATCAAGGGTATTCATTTTAGACAGATATAAGTAATCAGTTGCAACTGGAATGACTTCATCCAGTAATGTTTTACATCGACTCTGCTCTGATGTTTTGCAGGACATCAACGTACCATGTGTAGCACTGTGATTGGCAAGCGGTGAATAAAGTTTGTGCTTTTAGCTACATGTTCATTTTTATTGTAGTTTACTTTATTGTAAGTATGAGTGTACATGCAGCTATGACACTGTTTAGTATGTACTACACTGGAACTGAGCAATTTGATTGCTTCAGTATCTCCAAATAATAGACATTATCCACCTTGCAAGCTCAGAATGAAGCTTGAATCAAAATGATGGAAAAAACATGATTCAAAAATCTTAGAAATTTGACAAAATGTTGTTACAAAAAATATAAAGAAAGCAACGCAGTAAGGCCCTCATGTGTTTCAAGGTAAAAAACACTTTTTCAAACTTTGAATGAATTTTAAAAGATGCCTTAATGGAGTACACATTTTTGGAATTTGGCAGATGCCCTTATCCAGAGCAATTTACATTTATAACTTTTTGTACAACTGAGAGTTAAGGACCTAACTCAAGGGCCCAATGGTGGGGGTTTGGTGCTGCTGGGGCTTGAACTGCCAGCCTTTGGATCAGTAACCTAGAGCCTTAACCACTGAGCCACCACTGCCCGCATGATGTGATGGAGCAGGTGTTATCACTGTCATGTTATAAAAGTTCCTGTGTAATATACATTAACATTTTGAACTATTTTCAAAAGAGGCAATAATGGAGCTTGTGTGACCATTGACTGCTTTTAAAAATGTAAAAATAAACAGTTAAAACCTCTTTTAAGGTTGCTTTTCTTATGTTCCCACGTTGTATCATAAAACATTGATTTGCCTCAGGCTGAGTAGATATGGCTGAGTAGTTCCCTCAGTGTTCAGTCTCGGTTAATATATCCAGCTTGCCTTCGCCTTTGCTTACATAATTGTTATTTATTTAAGCACACTACAGTCTTGTGATAGTGCAGAAAACTCTGGATGTCAATATAATTAAAAAAGAAACACTGCACACAGGACACCATTCGAAGGACAGCTCATCATCAAACAAAACCATTTCAGTGAGTAGTCAGTGGCATTCCTCCTGTGACTTAAATAGAGATAAAATTCCAATTCCAAAATGTAAAATTTCAAAATGTTAATGTGCCCAAGTGCAAACATCTATAGCAAGATTTCTTAAAAAACATGTTTGGTGATTGCAAATATTTCAAACATTTCTGTCTAAAAGAGGCTGAATGTAATGTTTAGCATCAGAGCAGACACTGTAAGAATGAACTAGAAGACCAGACACCATGGGGCGTGTGAGCACAGACAGTGGTTAGGATTGATAAAAGCTAATGGCAGATCAAACAGAGAGGAGTGTGTAGTATTGGTGGGAGAAGATTACTTAACTATTGTCAATTATTGTGTCTTAATGATGGAGTCATGTTTTTGAAAAAAGTAAATTTGGGTACCAACAAAGAAAGGGAAAGAAATAAAACAGACGGAAAACAACTGCTAACTAATTTGTTTCAAAAGAAACCACAAACACAGTTTAAAAATGGTTTAAGTGAATATCAGCATTTATTTTTATGGAAGGCAGTCAGTCAGAAATGTAACGTGGAGCATATTTGCATAGTATAACATAAATGAACAAGTATCATCAATTAACCAGAATCATAGCTACAGCACGGTGGCGTACTGGTAAGCACGTCCGCCTCACAGCAAGAAGGTCTTGGGGAGTCCTGAGTTTGGTGAGGGCGTTTCAGTGTGGGGACAACATGTTCTCCATGTGCTGGTGTGGGTTTCTTCTGGGTACTCTGGTCTCTTCCTACAGTCCAAAGGCATGCACATTAGGCTATTCAGAGTGCACCCTGCCTTTGCCC
Source organism: Neosilurus mollespiculum (assembly GCA_030014195.1). Classification (NCBI taxonomy): domain Eukaryota; kingdom Metazoa; phylum Chordata; class Actinopteri; order Siluriformes; family Plotosidae; genus Neosilurus; species Neosilurus mollespiculum. Next base: position 39,723,281 of record JAQMYF010000012.1, on the reverse strand, counting down.
AGAGTCGGCTGAGATAAGCTGCAGCCTCCATGCGACCCTAGAAGGATTAAGCAGTTGGGCAAATTAATGAATAATTGTCTTCATGTCTTCATGTTTCTACAAGTTAAATATGACTAATAAAATATTGAGCAGATGCCCCTTATTATGCAGTACAGTAAGAATTTTTCAGAATTTAAAATTATCTTGGGGAAAACAGCATTCTCTTAGGCATAATGCTATCTCTCTCTTTCTCTCTCTCTCTCTCTCTCTCTCTATATATATATATATATATATATATATGTGTGTGTGTGTGTGTGTGTGTGTGTGTGTGTGTGTGTGTGTGTGTGTGTGTGGAGGGGTCGGAAGGTCCTTGGGCTCCAGTATTTATGCACATTTCACCATCATCATGTGCTATTTACAAAGGATTCATTGCAACCTAAAGGACAAAGCAGCTAAAATGACTTATGCACTCTGTTTGCTTTCATGTTGTTGATGGGAAGAAAATAAAACAGAAAACAATGACTTGCTCATACTTTCTGACTCAAACAGATTCGGACTGAGCTGTAGACTGCTCTGTTGTAAAATATCAACAAAGTCAGTTATACAGTAGCAGAGCTCTATACTTCAAAGCTCCACACTTTAAAGAATATGATCAACCTGATTTTTCTTTTTGACTGCCTATCCGTCCATCCATCCATTCATCAATCCATGTTTTAGGTTAAATCCTTCTATTCTCAAATCAATTACTGTGTTTTTGTTATTTAATTTTTTTTTTCCACAAACGAAACAAAATTTACTGCCATTGAAGAGCTAAAAATGCTGATCACAGAATACTTCGTTAAGTATAGAATATTTTGCAGACAGGAGTTCTCCAATACTTCCACTGATTTTTTATAGAGGCTTGAACAGTGGCACTATTAATGGATAGTATAAAATAGTATTTTTACTGGTACCCATTAATACTGCTGGGAGGAGAGATGCACACCCATGGTTAAGATCTTGCCCAGGGGTCTTAGCATGGTTGGGTCTAACAGGGATTTGAGCCCACAACCTCTCAATCATGAGCCCTGCACCCTAACCATTACACCACTAACCCCACTCTCTAATGCATGACGTCTGCATTAATATGTACCTAAGATGTATCAAATTCACACACACAGAGAGAATAAGAGAGAGAGAGAGAGAGAGAGAGAGAGAGAGAGAGAGAGAGAGAGAGAGAGAGAATATAAACCATCTTGTTTTCTCACAAACTTTTTCAAACATCTTTTTAGTACCATGGATGTGACAAGTCATATAATTTTGTGATATATATATATATATATATATATATATATATATATTTAAATCCCAGACTGTTTATTCTACATGTAATATAGTGGTGTATTCAGTCACAATTCTCTGCATAATGCATTTAGTGCATGGTCACATATTCACTCAAAGCTGTGAATAATGCCATTGCACGATCACAGTGTCAAAGCTCTGTCAAGCCTTTCAGGAAAATAATCTGAGGCTCTATTGTGCTTTCATGACTGCTTAATAATCATATTATAGGTAGTCTGGTCCTAGCAAGACCAGCATGCATAATAGAGAACACTGTAGCTTTGGCATGATTCATATTTAGGGAAACCCATTTTCAAAGAAAACTTTCAGGGATGCTGAGAGCCGCCGGCAGCGTTGATTTAAAAGAAAATAGCCCTCCACTTCTACATTCATGATCTATTACTTCTATGCTAAAATTGAAGTTTTTTTGAGAAACAGAGAAATAAATGATTTCATTCTAAGAAATTAGGGAAAAAGACTGTACACCTCACAAAGATTGGAGAAGTAAAATGAACCATCAAACTTGATTTTTTCTGATGACAGCAACAAAGATTATGATTCTCACTTTTTTGATCCTTTTATAAGAGCCGATTAAAGTAACTAGAATTTAATTTTTTTGGTAAAGATTTCATCTGCGGATATAAATCCAGTTTTCAATAACATATGTGAAATTTACTTTGATCGGTCCAATAGTTTCCAAGATATAAAGCTACATTGTAAAGTCATTAAGTAATTATTCATCATTAATTTTCTGAACCGCTTAATCCTAATTAGGGTCTCGAGGAGGCTGGCGCCTATCTCAGCCGACTCTGGGTGAGGGCAGAGTACACCATGAACAGCTCACCAGGCCATCGCAGGGTCATTAAGTAATTAATATCTCCTAAATAGCAATTACGATTGATGACAAAAGATACAGCAATAACTAACATCCATATGCCAATAACATATGTGAAATTCACTTTGATCGGTCCAACAATTTTTTGCCTTGTTAAATATCTGAAAAGTTGGCTGGAATCATAATAATAAGTAAACCGGTAAAAAAACAACGGTCTGCGGACTCTCATCTGCAGACTAATAAGACTACACTAACAAGACTTTAAGGCCAGAACAGATGGACCAGCATGCAAAAAAAAATTAAAAAATTTGCGCAAAATGTATTTATAAAACATACCAGTAATACTATTACTAGTGTACTAGTGTCTGGTGAGACTAAGAACTTAGAGGTTTCATATTTTCATATTTTTGAGCAGCTGCCCACCCTCAAAATGGTGCAAGATACACAGAGCTACTTGCTGTTTTCTGTTCAACTGTGCTGTGGGATATCTTAGAGTTGCTAAATGTCAGTGTGCAAGTGTGAAGCATTACACTCAGTGCTTTGACAAAATACACTCACTGAGATCATTATTAGGAACACCTGTGCACCAACTCATTCATGCAATTATCTAATGAGCCAATCATAAGCCATAGGTCAATGAGAGATTTTGTGATTGGATTATCAGACATGAGACCACATGTTTTCAAGTGATCTTTCATATGACCCCTCTTTCCTCATGCCCCCAGGAATCAAATCCTGTTAATCAATGTGTTACAGCCTCAGCAACTCTAACCAGTCTTCACACAACACATCTTAGCATGTAAGTCACCTGATTACTGACATGCACATCAAATGGTTTTCAGCTGTGATATTGACCTTCTGTGTATGAAAAATGCTCATGTTACAAGATTCTGCCTTACTTTCAATATCATCTGTGCCTGATTGTTTACATTCTGCCTGCTTAACATTTACAAGGTTGGACTGCGTTTCTGAACTGTGCTGCAACCTTAATGAAAAGCTGTTAGTCTAACAGTCTAACAGACCTCACTGCAAACATGGATGCAGAGGATTCATCAACCTGCAGACAGGTCCTCTCCTCACAGGAAAGGACACCACAAGCAATCAAGGCACATTTACATAAGCTATCAGCCACTATACCTGCTCACTCAGCACAAAGCAAGCCTCCAACCACACCCATGGTGCAGCATTTCCCTGTTTTTCACCGCATTCCCAATAACAACATAAACCCAGCACAGCCTACACCTATAAGGGCTTGATCAGCCAATTTTGCTGGGTATTTGACAAGACCGGCCAGAAACTCCTTATGCTTCAGCAAAGGCACCTGCAGCACAGCAGAACACCTACTGGAATTCCACAATATCGCAATAGGAAGTGGATGGAATGACGCAGCTCTAAAAGCAGCCTGACACAAGGGACTTTTATAGGAAAAGCTAACCAAGCTCACATATTGCAACAAAAGGTGAATAAATGCCAACCTGGTCTGCTTGCATCCTCATCCACCTTAGCCACAGAAATACCCATGCTCATGCAAATTGGGCACACCTGTCTCACCAGCTGAATGTAACTGCTGCCAGTAGAAATAACTCGGCTTCTACTGTAGCCAACCTCATTACATTATCAACTAGTGCAACAAATGCTGAGAGAGTGAGGAAAAGAGGGACCCTGGCTCCTACCACCACCACTTCAGTGAGTTCCTCTCCTCGCTTCTAAAACTTTATTCATATCAGCGTGCATAAAGGTCTCAGAAGAATCTCATATCCTTTCAGAGCTCATTGAGCCTCTGCAAACATCATTCACAAAGGCACCATGGAGGAGCTCCAGGTTCCCCTAATCCCACTCAACACTGAGCTATGCATAAGGGAGGTAGATGGAGGACCAATTGGCGAGGGTACGGTCAATCAAATTACAGCAAATAATAAAACAAATAATACTTCAAATAAAAGTCAGCACTGTTCATGAAATGTACATCACATTATTCATGACCACATCACATAACCATCCACTCCATCTGGGGATGCTCTGGATGGGACTACACAACGCTGACCATTAGATCATAAAATGTTCCATTACCTGGACTGCCCATAGTCTTTGGTGCAGCAGATCTCTTCAACCATGTCTTTAGAAACTTTGGCCTACAAAAAGACATTGTAAGTGACAGGGAGTTCAGTTCACATCACAAGCATGGACGGCTTTCATGGACCTCACCGCTGGTTACCATCCTGAAGCTAACAGTCAGATGGAATGCATCAGCCAAAATATAGGGAGGTTTCTTCATACATACTGCTCACAAGCACACAATGACTAGGTACGTTTCCTCCCTTAAGCCGAGTATGGCCAGAACTCCCCAGACCACTTCACCACAAGGTTCATTCCTTTTCAATGCATCTTGGGTTTCCAGACACCATTGTTTCTCCTGGAACCCTCAAGTCACCAAGTCCTCTGCTGTAGATGAATGATTCAATAAAGCAAAACAAGTTTGGGAACAAATCCTTTAAAGAATCTCAACTAACGCCGCCTGACAAAAAAACTAATGCAGATTAATGCCACGCAGAGACCCTAGTCCTTAAACCCGGTGACCAAGTCTGGCTCTTCACCAAGAATCTGCAAAAATGTCAGGACAACAAGAAGCTTAGTGTTTGGTACATAAGATCACAAAGTGCATTCATGAGGTTTCATACTCTCTTGCTCTACCCCTCACATCTGATTAGCACCATCCTTCCATCTATCCCAACTAAACCCAGTCTTGCCCTGACTGCTTGCACCTCACACCAGTATAATGCAGTACAGACCCCCAAATAACCTCTGGACGTTGAAAGACAAGCAGCGTTCAAGGTTAACTCCTTACTGGATTCTAGACACAGATTTGGGGGCTTAGAATACCTGATCGACTGGGTGGGCTATAGTCCAGAAAAACAATGCTTTGTACCTGCCAAGGACTTCTTAGACCCTCAGTTCTAATGATTGATGATACCATTATGAAAAAAGCGCAGCCATCATCTTATTTTCAAATTGTTTAATTTCTGTTAACTGTGAACTTGGTCATAAAATGCTCCACACTTTCAAAAACAATAATAGACTTTCAGCTTATATACAGAACTACAATTAAGCAAAATTTTAATGATTTTAAATGATGACCATATTATTTCATTGCCTTCAAAATGGCCCAAGAATTTAAAGATTGCAAGAAAATTAGTCTAATGAAACAGTCACTTACATAAGATGGTTTATTAAGCTCATTAGCATAACTATTGATTAATTAATTGCTTTATTATGGCATATCTTTGGCTGAGGTGTACTGCTATTATTTTACAAATCAGAATCTGGTTTAATCTACTTGAATATAAATTTCCATTGAAATCTAAATGGGAGCAGCATGGTGGCATAGTGGTTAGCACGTCCACCTCACACCAAGAAGGTCTTAGGTTTGAGTCCCAGGCTTGGGCATTTCTTTGTGAAGTTTGCATGTTCTCCCTTAGGTGAGGATGTGAGTATGAATGGTTTTGTGTGTGTGTGTGTGTGTGTGTGTGTGTGTCGCCCTGCACCGTTAATAAAGAATAAAGCAGTTCAGCAAATGAGTGATTGAGTGAAATTTAAATGGCAAATAGAAAAGTCCATGTTAAACAACCAAAATATATGAGAGTCTGACTACTTTTAGTCTACTTTTGTTTTTTAAAAGGCTAAATCACACTTTCATTCATGATTTATTCATTTATAAGTCTTCATGGGCAGAGCATATAGAGGAGAATATGAGTAGCTGAAATCTGCTTAACGAAGCAAGCAAAAATTGACTGAAGTACAAAGGTAAAAATGGAGCCCAAAAGGTATTTCTATTTTAAGAGATATACAAGTGAAAATGACATTTTCACACAGTGTATATACTATAGATCAGACATTGCCAACCCTGTTCCTGGAGGACTCCCTCTCCTGCATATTTTAGTGCTTTCCCTGCTCTATCACACCCACGTCAAATCTTCAAATGAAGAGCTGTGAATTAGCTATTTAGCTAAATGTAACTCTTCAGTTAAATCAGGTATGGGAACAATACCTTGAGAACAAGAAAAAGACTAAAATGTGCAAGGCATTGGGCCCTCCAGAACAAGAGTTGGGAACCTCTGCTATAGAGCATGCAAATTCCTCTTTAGCTACTCAACATGTCTACTGAAAGTGTTGCTTCTTGTGGATTAATGGCAGTAATAATTATATCCTTAGAAAAGGGAATGTTTCTTTCTTACTTAAAAATTTCTGGCCTGGCTAGAACCTGACCTGGCCATGATCATGGTAAGCCTGTTATGTGGATAAAATCATAAAAATAGATTTTAAGTCATTGGCACAGTGATTACTCGCACAGTGACGTTAATCATCTCATTAAGCACTATGATTGCAATAACCACAGGGACATACACATCATGGAGAGGGGGAAAGAGAAAAACAGTAAATTGTTTTAAAAATGAGGAAGAGATTAGTTGGTATTCATCTCAACATCTTGCTGCCTACATGTACATATCATTTATTTATAAGAATTAAATTTTTAATTTCCCTTAATACATAGCAATACTCAATAATAATAATAATAATAATAATAATAATAATTAAGAATAAAAATATGTATCTAAGCAGTTCAAGAGCTCTTGCAGCTAAAAGCACCATATTGAATTTTACTACATAAGGTAAGAAATGTATAGAAAACAGTCAAAAGAATATGCATTTTTATACTCGGGCTTAAACCGATGAGTCATGGCACTGCAATTTTTCAATAAAATAAGCAAGAAAAAGCAAACTGATTTTAAGGCTCAATATTTTAATTTGTATAATAGGTGCCTGAGTCTTTCAAAGTGGCTGAAAAAAATGGATGTGCCAATTAGGGGTTCAGAAGGGTGAAGAGACAAAGACAAATGATGTTTCACTTGAGTTTATTCATGCTTTTTAGTGCACTTTTGCCTTTATTCTAGTCTCACTATGAGACACACTGGAGCTTAAATGCACCAGTTGAAACGCACCCAAACTTAAATCACACACAAGCACACAGCTCTATCCTGGTTCATGAAGGTCTCTCTCTCTATGTCTCATTCTTGGCCTTTTCTCTCCTTTTATCACTGCAATTCAAAACATGTTTATTAATTAAATCTGCTGCAGGTGCAACCCCTTGCCATTTACATTTCCTGGCTCACACCAGGGAGCTGCCTGGACTGTTGCCAACTCCTTTCTCCAGTGAGAGAGAAAATCTACCACAGCCACCTGTGCCCTGGCTTGTGCATCACCTCAAACTTGAATGAGTGAAAGGCTAGATATCAATAAGAGATCCACATGTTGCCATACCTCATGCGGTGGAGCCACTGGAACAGGACATGATTGTTACAAAGAGTGAATGTGCATTCCAGCACATAGTAGAGGAGAGTTAGGACCACCCACTTGATAGCCTGACCTTTTTATTGCTCTGCACCTATAACTAAGAGCTAATGGCTGTGTACACCATGGGGCGATCCTTTCCCTTCACCACCTGAGACAGCATGTCCCCCAGCTCTCTGTCCAATGAGCCTGATCACAATAAAGCAAAGAGAAAAGTCAATAGAGTGTATGACGGGCCCACCAAAAAATGCAGTTTTTACCTGAGTGTACCACATCTTCATTCCTTGACCCAGATCTGATGCTCTTTAGTGAGACTTTATTGATATCAATCAGCCGACTGGCACAAAACCGACTATAACACCTAGCTAACACCAGGCACTGTCTTACCTCCTTCTTGGCCTTGTATCATGTTGGCTTTATCAGTTTGGGGCTGCAACTTCCTGTGACACAAGAGAAAGCCCAGATACCATCGCTGCACCCTTGCAACCATGTACTTTTTGGGTTTGCCATGGGCCCGACATGTCTCAATGATTCAAGTCAGCCCTCAGATGTTGTATGTGCCACTGCCAGTCATTACTATAAATAATACTGTGCAGACAGATGATTCTCTCCATGAGCTTCTTCAATGTTGCAAGGAAACCAAGCAACACACAAGCAGAAGAATCACAAGTTTGTGTAACTCAAATGGGGTGGAAGATGCCATATCACTTTTTCAAATCCAATGTTAAAAAGCAAACCAATAATAACTGATTGAGCAGCATTACCTTCACACTCAGGTCTGGAAGTTAACATCTTAATGTGAGGAAATTAACAAAGCAAGTTCTTAATTACATTTCCACTTTTGCACAATGAACTACAACATCATTAAATTCGACTGAGTCAAATCATTAGTGACTAATATGGACTCATTAAAATTCATGCTGATGTTCTTTACATGACAATGTCTCAGACAGCGGAACAAACGTGATATTTTCTTCATTTAGGACCTGCTGCTCTGAACCTGGATTGGGGGACTTTCATTATTCTGGGGTCCCCTTTCATCTCTCCATGAGGAACTGACATATGGCCTTTCATGATATTTCTGCTTCATGCACTGTCTCATTCATTTTGATTATTTAAGAGAGAAAACAAGATTGAGGGGGCTCTTATCTGTGAACCAGGTATTTTTGTTACAGAACAAGGTTAGGTTTATAAAATGTGTGACTGCAGATTCAAACTGGAAATGTCCCCATTCAACATAAATTATGTAAGCTTGTTATTAGATTATTGTAGTGCGATAATAATGTGAGTGCTATGCTGTGCTAGACCTTGATAGCTGTATTAGAGATAGATGCAGTGCTGAGATTTATTCAAGAAATACTTAAACCTTTAACACTTATGATACATTCAAAGATATTTCTGGGGCTTTTTGTTTTGTTTGGTTTGGTTCTTCTTTGTTTGGTGTCGTATCATAAGATGACATCCCCCCCTACCCCAATTTTGCTTTTTGCTCAGTCAGTTTTTTTTGCAACCACCATCAACTGAAGAAAAAGCACATAGAGTTTATTTACCTCTCACAGTTTTGTTGCCATTTCAGCCCCTGTTGTTGGCATTTTAATGCAAATTGAATGAATAATTCATTAACTAAATGTGCAAGATGGACTGAACTTTAACAGAAACCATTACTCTATGATATAGGAGGGCTCCTAAGACTAAACTATTACATGATGACACAAAATATTGACTTGTTTTAAAGCACCCTATGAATTATTATGGTGTATTCACAAGTCACAGTCAACACAGAGATTCCTATCTTTTATTTAAATCAGGTCACAGTTTGAGGCAAGAGTTCATGCAGAACTTTATACTCAAAGTAAAACCCTGGTGTATACCAGGAGGAGAAAAGTAAAAATAAACACCTTGATATTCTTTGAGGCAAGTCCAAATCAGGAATTAGTAAAAAAAAAAAAGAAAAATAAAGAAAAAAGACCTATCAAATGACTTAATGCAATTCTATAAGCTTTGTTTACGTTAGACATGAGTTTTCTTTTAAATTTGATGTGTTTACGTACCACAATTCCTATAGTAAGTACAATGCAGTTAAAAGAGAGTTGTGTTATTTATTATTTATTGGCGTATACAGAGCAGCAGTAATAAATTGGTGACTATGTTGAATAAGTTAATAACCATCATAAGGGCTGCACATTGTTCAATTCAACAAGAGCATGTTTTATTGAGATCATAACGCTTCATATTACAATTTCATTTTAAGTTCAAATATTGACCCATTTCACTTCTTTCTGTTTTAACATTACTATTAAGTCCAACTGTCTTTTTTTTTTTTTTTTACTACACAATGAAGTTTAACACTGACTGTTGGAGAAACCATTACTGTGTACAGTGGAGTTGAAGGTTATATTCCATGACTGTGGACATGCTATAACTAATCTTTAATTTCAGTCAGAGGACCTGCATTAGGAGCTGACATAATGTTGCATAATGTTACATAATTGCTTATGTAAAATACCATATACTATACATCATTACATAGTACATTTTGTACTCAGAAAATTCACCTTTCTTATACTTTGCATAAGCATGCACTATGCATGTTTTCTGTAAAGTGCTACTTGCAAATCAGACTCCATTGCTTTTTTACAGTCCTTAGAGAAATACTGTATATATTGTTACATTCTGAACCATTTTCCATTTTAGCTTGAACTCATTATTTAATGTAAACAGTGTCCAAAGCTAAAGAGCCAGGGTGAGAGTGGCCATTACTCAGTCATGTTATCTGATAGTCCTCTCTAAAGAGTGTACACTTACCAGAACAGGAGACATACTGTAATACTAGTCTTAAGCAGAAAACTGTTGCAAATGAGGATTTATGAGGAATAATCATGATTGTTTAAATCTGGTTTGTGATTGACGATATTTGGTAGTACCTTTTCTATGATGTATACTAGCCTATTTCTGTATTGTCTATAACATAATGCTGTAAATATATTGTCATTCCTAGGACAGAAAAAGGTGATGTTTGCGCATGTATGAAATGTGTAAATTGAAATGGAATTTTGATGTAATGAAATGCATAAATGGTGAGTCTGTAGGAAAAAATGGGGCTGATGAAACAGCATTGTAAAAGCAAAACAAATCACTTCATTTAAAACAAAACAGCACAAACATTTTAAATACACCTACAAATATGCAATGAATAAACATACAAGCAGTTAACTAAACAAATGAGTGATTGCAAGACATAATATATTTAGCGATGTAATGCTCAAATTAGTCTGCAGAATTAAACAAGTGCTGTATCTGGAAATGAGAAAAATTATCCCAGAATTGTAAATGACAGCTGTTAGTGACCTCTCCTTTATTAATGCTGAAAGCATTATAAAAAGAGTAGATGCATGTCAACCTGGTGATTGTTTACTAATTATGTCTTGCCTTCTTTGCATGTTTGATAGAGCACTGAATGCCCTTCATAAAACAGCAGCGACAGAAAGACAGACAGACAAGAACTCACTTACATAAACTACACAGGCTGCATGTATGTGTGAAGCCCGTTCTTTGCATATACTGTATTACACAAGGCAAATAAATCATTTCCAAACCAATGCAATACTTCACTTTGATGAGTCAGCTGTCTAATCCAAAACTATTATAGCTACAGACCCAAAAACATTCATTAATTTTCTGAACTGCTTAATCCTAATTAGGGTCGCGGGGAAGCTTGCGTCCATCTCAGCTGACTCTGGGCGAGGGCAGAGTACACCCTGGACAGCTCGCCAGGCCATTGCAGGGCAGAAACACACACCTACTCTTTACGAAAGTCAGCAATGCTTCTTTTTATGTGCCTCTCACTACAGACAGTGAGAGACATGGCCGGCCTTTGATAACCCAGTTAGCTTCTTTGTGGGAAGTGAAAAACAGACAAAGTTTAAGTGTTTTGTAATGCTTATTTTGCATGTAAGATAAGATAAAAATCAGGACAGTTGTACACGTCATAATAAAAATAAGGTTGGAATACCAAGATGTATCTATGAAAGTGCTCATATACCAGACAAACAGAAAAAAACACATCTCCTTTGTTCTCTTTGTTTTCTCCTGTTGTTAATATGTGAATCATCTGTCCTTAATTTTTGTTCTTAAATTTTTTCTTGCCATGAAAATCTTTTTTTATTGGGCAGATTCTTCTGTCATTTCTGTTTCAATACTTTACTGCCATACAACTAGGCTGTTGGGAATTTGCTTCAGTGTGCTCATAACAGAACAATAGTTATACCATAGCGTATAATAAGAGAAGAAAGGTTAACTGCATCTTAGCAAGCTCAAATATCATACACTGTGTGCACAATTATTAGGCAAGTGATTATTTTGACCATATCATCATTTTATCCATAATTTCCAACTCCA
>JAQMYF010000012.1:39686420-39698889 GCA_030014195.1 Neosilurus mollespiculum | reverse complement strand
TACTAAAAATCGACTCAAGATCTTATATATATATATATATATATATATATATAAGATCTTGAGTCGATTTTTTGTAGAACAGTGCTCGATACGCCAACCTAGTGTATTTGTTAAAATAAGTCCACAAAAAAAGAAATCTTTGAGGATCAAGTCTGTCAACGAATGTATGAGGAAAGTTATTGATTTTTTTAAAAACAGTGATCCTCAATAAATAAACAAATAATAAAAGATAAAATATAAACAAATAAACAGTTAAATAAATAAATAAATGTAAAAAAAAAGGGAAGTAGGATATTTATTCTTATTTCTCCTATTGTGCATAAGATTATTTAATGATTCAAGGAATCTGAAGCCAACATATATAAGATGACATATTGTCCAAGGACACCCATGTGTATTTGAACAGGACAATGTGAAACCACTTTCTCCACACTACAAAGAAGATGAAAGGGACACTGGTGCTGGACTGGCCTGCTTGGCAAAATTAGAACTGAAAAATGTGACACGGAACCCACAATAGTGCACATCTTTAAGATTTGATCACAGGAGGAATGAAACAAAAAACCTGAAATAATTTACTATTTGGTCATTTTTTTTTTTATCTTGCTATAGGAATCCTATACAATCTGGCCTTTTTGGAATTGCTCCACAAGCAAATATTATAGAGAGGAGCACTGTATGCTCTAAAGAAGCATATCTTGACATCATTAAAACTTAAAGACTATTTTCTTGCCAGCATATTAGCTTGACCATATAATACATGGCACTGTCTATATGTGTCATCATCATCAGCCATTCAATTTGTTTTGAAGTGCCCCAGATATTTTATTTATTACAAACACAGATCACTTGTCCTGAAAAATAAATTTCTAGAAAATTGCAGTCCTTATCCTCTTTTGATATTAATCCTATAACGGAAATTATTTTCTCTTAATTTAACCCATACAAAGTGAGCACACACACACACACACACACACACACACACACACACACACACACACACACACACACAGAGCAGTGGGCTGCCACACATTGGGGCACCCAGAAAGCAGATGGGAGTTAGGTACCTTGCTCAAGGGCACTTCAGCCATGAAGGTGCAGCTCACTCCCCCACTGCCACGCATTTTTCCTACTGGTTCTGGAATCGAACCAGCAACCTTTCAGTCACAAGTCCATTCCCTAACCATTAGGCTACGAATGACCCCAATTAGAACTTAAGCACCTTTTCAGTGTTGGGAGAACACTTGTGGCAACATTATAAATTAGTAAATGTTTACTGTCCTAATTTTTTCAAAAGGTGCTTCAAGAATCAAAATTAAAGTGTGTTTATTTTTCAAAAATATTATTAAATAATGAGGTAAAGCAACAAGAAATGTGCTACTGTATTGTTTTGAGTATACTAATGTTGAAAATCGTTTACAAATCATTCTTCAAACATTTCAAGAAATTTAAAAAAAGAGGAATAATTTCAATTTCAACATACCATCCCAACTTTTTTTGATATAAAGTACACTGCAAGGTTTTGTTTTTTGTTTTTTTCAGGTATGCCAGAATAATGATAAAGGTTGGATTCATTGTAGAACTAATATTTAATAAACTAAAAGAAGCTCAAATGGCAAACACTGGGACATAAAAGTCCCTTTATACAATACAAACAAAAGGAAACAAAACAGCAGGAAATACATTCAGAATTAACATTTAAACAAACAGAATGACTTTAGCACACAAACTCACACATATCCAGCAGAGAATGTAAATTCCTCACAACAATGAAATCCCTATATAGTATCTACAATAAGCAGATCAATATGACACAGCTGTGGCATTTCATAACACCTGATGTGCAGCTTTTGCAGAAGTTCAGTCTCATGAAATGGCCACTCACTCCATGCGACAAGATGATTTTTATTTATTTATTTTTTAACATTTTAATAATTTTCTCACTCTTGATTCAGTAAGTCTTTGACAGAGATAATGGTGATATATTTCAACAAATGACACATTTTACAGTCATTTTCATAATGTAAAAGTACTCTGGTAGGATTATGCAGTTCAGCAAATGAATGAATGATTGTAATTTAGGCTGGGAGCCTGGATAATTATAGGCAAAATGCATTAGCCAGTGTGTAAATATTTTACTTCCACAGACATAGACAACCAATTTGGCTTCAAGACAAAGCATGGTACTCATATGTGTATCTATGTCAAGAAAGAAACAGAAATTTATAGACGGTGGAATTCTTCTGTTTTAATTGTTTTTAGTGATGCCTCTAAGGCTTTTGATCGAGTTAATCACCAAAAATTACTTTTGAAGTTAACCCAAAGGGGTGTGCCTGATAGGATTTCTAAAAATTCTCACATATTGGCATGCCAACCAGAGCATGCAGGTCAAATGGGGCAATAGTGTCTCCGCCCCATTAGGCGTTAGTCACGATGTGTGCTGGGGATGGGTCGGGTGGGGTGGGGTGGGTGGCTGATTTCCCCAGCCCTGTTTAATGCGTATATGAATGATTTATCTCTCCTACAAAGTGGCTGCAGAACTGGCTGTATGATTGATCATGTGCTGACAGACCATTTTATATATGCAGATGATATAGTTGTCCTCTCTCCTAGTAGTGCTGGGTTTCAGTAGCTGCTAAATATATGCTCCAAGTATGGGATCATTAATGATGTGCAATGTAATGCTAAAACAACAACAACAAAAAAAGCATGGTTATAATATTTAGAACAAAAGAGGATAAGGACTGCAATTTTCTAGAAATTTATTTATCAGGACAAGTGATCTGTGTTTGTAATAAATAAAATATCTGGGGCACTTCAAAACAAATTGAATGGCTGATGATGATGACACATATAGACAGTGCCGTGTATTATATGGTCAAGCTAATATGCTGGCAAGAAAATAGTCTTTAAGTTTTAATGATGCCAAGATATGCTTCTTTAGAGCATACAGTGCTCCTCTCTATAATATTTCCTTGTGGAGCAATTCCAAAAAGGCCAGATTGTATAGGATTCCAGTTTTCTATAATGACTGTAGGCGGATCTACTGAAAAACCCGAGATGGTGTATTGATAAGAGTATTGTTTTGTAAAGTAGGAATCAGTACTTTTCAAGCCTTATTGAGAATATTAATGTTTACATTTAATTGTTGATTGAATGATTCTCAGAGCTCCATTATTTTGCTGCTGAAAAAGTCTTGTGTTAGTGTGGTGCGATACCAGTCACCCTTCTGGAAACGTTGGTATAACTGCCTTTATGAGAAGTGTCAGTGTTCCTTTCTCTCTCTCTCTCTTTGTTTTCCTAAGTGTCTTGTGTGTCTTTCTAATGGACAATTCTAGTCTGTCAATAAAGGTGATGATATCAATGAGGATAATGAATAGCACGCCAGGCTCATTTATATGCAGACTGCATTCATGAGGTGATTTGCATTGACCATTTATGGTTAAAAAATGGCATGAATTCAGGTGCGCACACTTGTAAGCACTCTGTGATTTATTTACTTTGGTAAAATTGCTTACAGGTGTGTGTACGCAGGATTTTATAAAATTTTTTCTGGGCACTCAAATTTTGGGTTTTTGGCACAAGTACACTTTTAATAAGGATCCAATGTGCAGCCCCCCGGTCAAGAGGACACGGTCATGCCCAAAAGCCTTAACTGTTGTAAGAAAATGTTGTTTGTGGAAGCCTGCTTTTGCATTCTCATGTTATTTCCATTCATTTTATTTTATAGATAGATGCCTCAGACAGATGATTAGGGTACATGGTATCACAGGTGTTGGAAGAGAAGGAATGCCCACTGCTATACATCAGCTGCAAGCTCTCTGGAAGGTAATTTATCTTAATTTAACAAAATGGATTCATGTACATTATTCGTTAGTCTATAAAAAAATCAGTTTATCCAACATATCCCATTTTCTTGATAAATAAACTGGCAGTAAACGACACTGCACGATTTTGTAGTCAGACAGTGGTACTGGATAAAATTCTGCTTGCTGCTTAAGCCATTATGTTCAGGTCAAAAATATACTTAAGTTTAAAGATCAGACTTAACTGTAAGTGAGAAACAACTTAGTATAATAAGTCTGTAGTTATATCTGAGGTCTGTTTACTGATGCATACCATTCATTTCCATACCACTTTTTTTCTTTATTACAGTCATGGAGAGGCTGGAGCCCATCCAGCAGGGTACACCCCAAACAGCTAGCCAGACCATCGCAGGACCAACACACACACACACACACACACACACACACACACACACACACACACACACGCACACAATCATTTACACTCACATTCACACCTGGGGTGATCAAGAATATCCCATTAGCCTAATGCACATGTCTTTGGTCTGTAAGAGGAAACCGGAGCATTTGGAGGAAACCCAAGAACATGCAAACTCCACACAGAAACGCCCTCACCCACCATGGAGCTTGAACCCAGGACCTTCTTGCCATGAGGTGGCAGTACCTAATGTATACAAAGTTAATAATAATTAATCACTGCACACAGTTAACATGACTTTTTAAAATGACCCTTTGATTCAAGATCTTTTATTGACGCTGATATTCCAAGACTTGACTGGTGTTTTAAACCACTGCCCATGAATTTGCCCATATTTCTTTGGAACATGATTGATCCTCAATCCTGAACTTGAATATGCTGCAGAATCTGTTGATAAAGATCTTAAGCTCATATATGTAAGTCAGTCTCTTTAATTTTAATGGTAAGGGTGTACTAAGATCTGCTTGTGCCTCTTATCTATATTTTATTCATTCATTCATTCATTTTCTGAACCGCTTAATCCTAATTAGGGTCATGGGGAGGCTGGCGCCCATCTCAGCTGACTCTGGGTGAGGGCAGAGTACACCCTGGACAGCTCGCCAGGCCATCGCAGGGCAGTCTATATTTTATTATCAGTGTTAATATCTAAACCCTTATTACTACTTTAACAAACTGTCTTTAATAATAATAAGATTTGATAGAAATCGAAAATAATAAGATTTGATAGAAATCGAAAAGTGCAGTCAAGTCCTTCTCTCTGTTCAGTTTGGTGCTTTAAATTCAAATTTTCTTGACCAGAGCAAAGATATTCACTGATTTGTTATCAGTTACTCATGGCATTCTTCTCTCTTTATCTACGAGGTTTTACTGATTGTGCTTGAAACATCTATCACTATTATTGCACTAACTCTAAGCCTGCTTTTCATCTTTTGCTAAATGAAAGTCCTCTGCTTCCCTCGTTAAAATGTTTATTCCTTTGTCTGCCTCTGTTTTGTGATGTTCTCTGCCTCACTCAGATAATTTAACAACATAAATTCTGTGAACTACATCATTTCTACATCATTTCACTGCTATGAATAATGAATATTCACGGATTCATGCTTTATTCACAAGGATGCAGAAATTGTCCAAGGTGTCATGTCTGCTCTGATTCTGCCCCATTGAGCTTTAATACTCTGTACATGGCTGCTGACATTACATCTTTTTTCCTCTTCATTATCTGAATATAATCATTACATACTGTGCCATTATATGCCAGTAAATCCTCTTTTATTTGCTTATTTATATGGAATGATAAACATTTTGGAGATGAAACAGCTTGCAGGATCACTCGAATTAGAGATCTCCAATAAGACGTTCTTAATAAGCTCGACAACTCAGGACAACTCATTCTATCTTTATTGAAGGAGGTATTAAACAAGGTTTTTAAATCTATAGTACAGAGGGGAAAATAAATAAAAATTGAGAGAGAATTAGAGCTTTAAATAATGAGGGACTATGAAGTCATATTAGGGAGTAGACACCCAGTGTTGCGCAACACGTATACAACAGGTATACAAGAAAAAAAAATGGCAAATTTTTACGACAGTTTTGTGAGTATTATTTAAAACTACACTGTTGTGCAACGAAAAGTTTTAATCTCATAGGTTATTCTTAACATCAGCTCCATCTCCTTGGTCTATTGTGTGATGCCCTAAAACATCCTATGGCTGTGTTATGACGGAGGAATTTTATATGCTTTTTGGGCCATCTGACTATATACTCCTTGTATTGTACAACATTTTTACGACAGAGTTGGATTGAGAATACGTAGGTTATGTAACAAACCTGTGATGGTCATACATCAACCAAGTAACAACCAAGTTTTTGTGCTGCAACGTTCACATCATTTTTATAATGATTGTTGGACAATTTGACTTACAGCCCTGAGCTATTTTCCTCGTGACAGATGTACAACAAATATTCCAAAATAATATGTGACCGCAAGTACGCAGTTGTCGAATCCACCTCAGCCAAATTTGTGTCAGTCTCTCCTGACATTCTCGCCAAATTCGCACAACAACAAAAAATTTAAAAAATAACTCACAGAATGCTTGAGAAAGGGGCTTAACTGAAACATCTCCCATGAAGTGTCATGCTGTGTCCGCTGGGAAATTAAAAGGTTAAAGAAGTAACGCACTGGGAAATGAAAAGCCATCTGCAGGAGAGAGCTCATCTGTCTTACAGATAATATTGTGTGCTCTTGTGCTTGTACTCATGCACTGCTTTGAAGGTGCTCTGGAGGAAAAGCTTATTTGAGGAGGAAGGTTGCAGATGGAAGTAATCATAAGAATTATGGCTTTTTAAAATCAACATGTAAGGAAGTATTTTCAGTAGCACAAAATTACTTGCTCTGAAAAGTCTGATGTGGAAGAGATCATAGGCACCACTGAAGATACTGCTATAATTTTCATGGTTCCATTGGAGCGCATGGTTTACAGTATCAAACTATGATAAATAAAGAATTGCTGAGATACTAGCTCTCTTGAGTGCAGTCTCCAAACCTGCACAGCTATTTAATAATAAATAATTCCTGTAGCTTTTCTCTGCGTCTGGAAGCTTCCACATCATCAGCAGATTTTATAAGTTACTTGACACAGGCATATTTTCCTCACTTGATCCCAGATCACCAATGCTCTATAGGTATCTCTATTCATTTTATTCATTTTGCAACAACCAGCCTCTAATTTTAAATATTAACTAATAGTCATTGATGCTTGCAAGGGAAATATTTTTCATTTGCTCATCTTGAGTAACCTGTTTATCAGGGTGGGTACAGAACAGGTGAATTCAGACCTGGTTGGATGTCCATCACAAGGCTCCATACACAAACATAAAGGCACAGCTGAGAGCAATTTAGATGCCATGTTGAGGAGAGGTGAGAGAAAATCACAGAGAAAACATTCACAGAGACAGTAGCCAAACCTCAGAAACTGCATTCAACTGATGATAACTGGTGTACCCTGTCTTCGGGATAGGCTCCAGCCTCCCCATGACTCTAGTAAGATTAAAATGTTTGGCAAATAAATAAATGAAGAATATATAACAAAATATTCAGATTTTCAGTTGGATGCAACATGAACACAAAATGTCACAGCATCTTCAATTAATTGTAACAAGATAAATTCATTTCAATGAGATATTTTTCAAGCATTTTACTGAAAATAGATTTATTTATTATTATTTTTTTAAACAATATGGAGCAGATGTGACTGCTGACATTAATCAGTCCAGAAAGACAGATTGTAAATGTTGTTAAGTTGAATCTCTCTTATCTCTCAGGAAACACATTTCAGGTGTTGTCAAGTGAGATCAGCATATCTCTTAACAGGAGCAAATTCAGGTTGTTGGCACACACACACACACACACACACACACACACACACACACACACACACAGATATATATATATATATCGATCATCATATTGAACATGCATCACTATATCACATTTAGTTCAGAGTAATGTCTTAAACAGCAGCACACACTCTGTCTGTCCTGCTCTTAAACTTTGCACAGTTCAGTAACCATGGTCACAGGGTGACACTTCCAAAGGAAAACAAATAATTAGGTGGAATTAGGTGGACAAACAAACAAACAAACAAATAGACCTGCAATAAATTGTACAAGTTAAAATATGAAATAATTTTATAAAAGATTTTACAATTATGTTTTCAATATATTTGTGATTGAATATTCATATTTTGATAATTATTATTTCAAGGAGGAAACATCTAAATATACAGCATATGCAGTGTATCAGCAGGATTGTACACAGTTGTTGTCTAAACGATCTACATTTTGGTAAAGAAGTCTTACAGTTTTGCACAACGTTAAGGCTGGAGGAAAATGAGTTAGAGCTACACAAGAGAAGTGAATAATACACCAAGTCTAATTTTAATCTTATCAGTGTTTATACAGATGAATGACAGTGAGTAATTTTCAGCATTTTGCTGATATGTAACAGTATTAAAAAGGGAATCCTCTTTATTCTCCTGAGAGACCGGCTTAACTTACTATCAGAATAGCCGCTGATTTTGCTTTGCTTTCTTTTTCAAGAACATCAAAAAGTAGCATCACACTCAGGCATTTTCTACTTCTTAAAAAGAACACTATTACAAAAGAAAACACTGTGCTCGAAACATAGAACAGGCCAAATGTGTCAGTTAAATTTAAATTAATTTTATGGATTTGTTGAGGATAGATGAGCAAGAGACAGCAGCACCTGTAGGATGAGTATCCGGAGTTTGGGGTTGCTGTTTTCTGCTGTGTTGTTTTTTATATCAGACTGAGTCTGTGTGAACTAATTATGATGAGCTATGCCAGCATGTCAGGATAGACAGTTATATTAATATCAGAATTTTTCCTTTCTAACATCTTTGGTTAGAACTTTGGTCACAAAAATCGCACACCTGTCTCACTTTAATAAAAACTGGTATGCAACAAATTATGTCCTATATCTGTCACTGTGTTTGGGTTAAGCCCCAAATCTCCTCAAACCTTAGAAATGACCCTGGTCTCTAGTGCCATCTTCTGGCAAACAGTAGAAACTTGTAGGGAATAATGAATCTGTATGATAATCAAAGAAAACTCTAAACTAGGATATCTAGAAAAGTCGTTTTCTTGCTCATGAATGATGTAGGTTACTTAATCTCACATCCAATAACAGAATCAGAACACTTTATTGATCCCGAAGGAAATTATGTCATATAAAATGTACTAACTTGCATATGCACTGAGTATAGTACACATAAAGTGTGTTTTTTTTTTTTTTTTTGGTTGTTTTTTTTTGGGTTTTTTTTTTCCCGAGAGGGGGGGGGGGGATTTTCAATGAATAACTGCTGAAAGTCCTTAACTTTTGAAAAAAAAAAAAAAGAATAATTTTTGCATCAATTCATATTCGAACTATCACACATTAATGCAAGAAAGTGTATTTGCCACTAAAAAAATTTAACCAGCTGTGGTCCAAAATGCCAAGATTGACATTGATACACAACAGTTTCAAAGGTAACTCCATATGGTGATCAAGAAACTTGAGAGAATTATTTGTTGATAATTATTACGCAGCTCATTTGTAATCTCAGTTCTGATTAGTAAACCTTGCCATGCAAATGTTTATTTATTTATTTACTAAGTTACTTATGTTTTTTAATATCACACAAATGTGGAGTTGATTTATTCAATAAGTATGTAATTCAAGGACAATAGAGAGCCAGTCAAATAAACCACAAAATGAGAAATAGGCCCCTTCATAATCATGTAAGGAGACAATTTAATGGTTTTACTACTGCATATAAAAGCCTATTTCAAAAATTCCATATATTCTAAAATAGTGAGTAAATGTAAAAAAAATGTTTTTATTCCCTCGGTTCTCAAAAAAGAAAAAAAAATACAAATAAAATAAAATAAAATAAAATAATGTATCTGCATATGTCCATTTTGGTAAAATAAATAACTGCAAGCTTTTTTTTTCTTTTGGCCCATCTTGCATTTTTTATGAGCCAGAAAAATGGGCATAACATTTGTCAGAATGTCAAAAACAAAACTGAATGAGTGTTCACATAAGATTTGATGTTTTTGGTCACAGTCAAACTTTTAATTTCATTTTTTTTATCAAATTGCCAAAAAATGTGGACATTTGGTCTGGTTTTTGGCCCTTGATGTGAACATTACTGAATGCTTGTACTGTGGATTTAAGCACATTTTTATTACATTTCATATTTTTACTGAATGTTTAGGCGTTACCACATCTCTGAGTTCTATTCTAGTCTAATATGTAGATCCTTCCCATTAGATCATGGAGGAAGCTGGGGCGAATATCAGCTGAGTTTGGGCAAGAGCCAGGGAATACTTTAGGCAGGTTTCCTAGAACTTGCCTAGGTTTCATAAAGCTAACACGCAGACAAAAAACTGTCAACAGTTTCTTTTGCAACTAATAGGCAATTGAGACTAGTCAGGTAGACACAAGAAGACAACATATACTGTACATTAAAAAGATACACTATTTTTAATATTTTTTTACTGCGTCATTGTTATTGTAAGTCTGTATTATTATTATTATGCATATATAATAGATTTGACAGCCGTACATGGGCTAAGTTGATTGCTGCAAGCTAAATTACTGAGATATTAAAATGAATAAAGCTGTTTTTGATAAAGCCAGGTAAAAGAAATAAATACAGTCACAGAGATTCCAAGAGCAAACCCCTGCGGAAGCAGAACCCCTCCAAGAGCAAGAAATGGAAATGAGCACAAAATCTACTGCAGCACAGATCACATGTCTGGTAAATGCAGCAAAATAAATGCATATTAACTAGATAATTGATTCAGTGATTGATTAAATCATTGGCTAAGGACTCACCTTATCTTGTGTTATTATTATGTTCTGCATCACTTTCTCTGACCAAGATTGAAAAAGCCTCCACCTCCCACGCTGACACTGAAAAAGTCACTTTAGTTTAATTACACATATTAACTTCATACGGCATTGTGACCTTGAATTAAATTGCTATATCACTTTTTACTTAAATTCCCCAGTAGCACATACCATGAGTACATGTATTGCAATTGTAATTGGTGGTGGAGTGTAGCATATACATAGTACATATGCTGTTAAAAAGTATTTGCTCCTCTATTTTTGTTTATTCATAACACTTTACATTTAGAGTATTGGGCCGACACCCTTATCCAAAGCGACTTATATTTGTATGTCATTTATACAACTGAGGAACTGAGGGTGAAGGGTCTTGCTCAAGGACCCAACAGTGGCAACTTGGTGGTACTGGGCTTGAACCACCAATCTTCTGACTGGTAAATTGGAGCCTTGACCATGGGGTCACTTCCCACTTAAATGTTTCTGATCACCAAAATTATAGTTTTTATAATAGAAAAAATACAACTCAAATAAAGTCAAGTAAACATAATGCACAGTTTTATATGTTTTTGTGATTTAATGAAGGACAAAACCTGACCAAAGCCTGTACCAACCATGTACAAAGTAATTGCCCCCTTGCCAATCAAACCAAATTTAATTGATAAGGTTTAAATTACCCTAGTCACACCCAATATTGACTGCTGCCAGTCCTGCTGAAACTAGACATCACTTCAGTAGAACCTTTCCAGCAATGTGAAAATCCCATAGTTCCCAGCACAATATGCTAAGAGAACTTCAAAATACCTTAGGAAAAAAGTGTCAGTCAGCCCAAGAGAGGCTGGCCTAGCAAAATTACCGCAAGTGCACATAAAAAGCTCGTCTGAAAAGTCACAGAAGAACATCTTAGGAGCTCCAGACTTCCCTCACCTTAAATAATGTCAGTATTCTTAGTTTCACCATGAGAAATGTACATGGTAAAACAGTAATGATGGGAAAGTAGAATGGTGAAAACCACTGCTAAACAAGAGGAACATAACGGTTTCTGTAGCATTTGTCAAAAAACACCTTGATTACCCTCACACATTTGAGATAATGTTCTACACTGACTGACGAGTCAAAAATGGATTTGTTTCTGGAAGATATGGTTACCGTTACATCTGGCATAAAATTACAGCTTTCCACAAAAAGAACATTGTTCCCAAAATCAACCATGGTTGTGGTAGGGTGATGGTGTGGGGATGCTTTGATGATTCAGAGCTAAATTGAAGATAGTCCGGCTATCAGACTATGATCCGAAGTTAAGCACAATTGGGTTATGCAGCAACACAAAAATAGGAAGTATCCTACCAAGTCCATCTTTGAATGGCAGAAAAAAAAATAGATTTTGGAATAGTCATAACTTGAATTTATTTGAAATGTTGGGGAAAAATTGAAAGGGCTATTTCATAGAAAAACTCACTCAATCATTTGCCAAACTGTTTAATCCTTCTAGGGTTTTGGGGAGGCTGGAAGCTATCCCAACCTACACTGGGCGAAGGAACAGCTTGCCAGACTATCACAGGGCAACACATAGAGCCAAAGAAACCAAAGTACCCAGAGGAAACTCACACAAGCATGGAAAAAACATGCAAACTCCACACAGAAAAACCTTTGAACCCAGGACCTTCTTGCACAAATTGAGCAAGTTATCTTGATATATACCGTGTTTCCCCAATAATAAGACCTACCCCGATAATAAGACCTACCCTTACTTCAGCAGAACGGTCCAAAATA
>JAQMYF010000012.1:39657832-39677324 GCA_030014195.1 Neosilurus mollespiculum | reverse complement strand
AGAGAGAGCGAGAGAGAGAGAGAGATCTAACAAATATGATGGCATATTAGTTAGCAATTCTGCCTCAAAACAAGAAGGTCCTGGCTCGGCGAGGGCATTTTGTTGTTCTCCTTGTGTTTATGTGGGTTCATCTGTGTACTCTGCTTTCCTCACACAATCCAAAGACGTGCACATGTTCCAAATTGGACTTAGGCGTGAGAGGGAGTGTGAATGGTTGTGTGTGTGCTGGCCCTGCGATGGACTGACAAGCTGTTCAGTGTGTATCCTGCCTTCACCCAGAGTTGGCTAAGATAGGCTCCAGCCTCCCCACAAACCTAATAGGATTAAACGTTTTGACAAATGAATGAATGAATCTCACAGCACATTTAATTAGTACATCCCAGCAACTCCCAAATATAAGTTTATTTACTCCAATTTTTTGGCAGAAAGTGAAAATAGAATGCAAATAAGGAATGCGCAAAAAAAAAGTATTCTTTACAGTGTTTTTTTTTTTTTTTTCATTTTATGTTCTCAGGGTCAAAGGTAAAACATGACAGACTACAGATGTGTGAAATGAAGCAGTTGTGTTGATTTTATCTGAGCTTCAATCTATTTACTGTGGATGAAATTTTATTTTTTCTAGGATAAGAACAAGAAGAAACATTATGATCCATTTTAAAAATCATACCAAAGGCAAGCACGAACACACATGAATCCACAGCACATTTAAACCACAGCAAATGTTTGTTGCCATGACAATAAGAGGTTAAACAGAGGTCACCTATTTTTCATTCATTCGTTCATTTTCTGAACTGCTTAATCCTTATTAGGGTCACGGGGAGGCTGGTGCCCATCTCAGCCGACTCTGGCCGAGGGCAGAGTACACCCTGGACAGCTCGCCAGGCCATCGCAGACCTATTTTTCATCCTAGTACAAAAAAGGTGAATGAAAAGACTACTTATAAACTACTACATACTACATACTAAGACTACTACATAGAGTCCAGCCTTTGTCTTGGAGATCTCACCCAACCCTGAACCAGATATATGACACTCTGACAAGATTAAGCTCCACCTGAGACACCACTGTGCGTAGTGTGTAGAGCACGGTTAACACGCCAAAAGTTTATCTCGAGGCCATCTGACCTACCCCCAAGTCATTTCGTGGGATACATGTATAGACCTCATGGAGCTTGGCAATGCCATGGCAGACTTCCATTGCTGGAGAGGGCATGTGTAAGCCATCTCAGCTATGGCAGCAAAATAATGATGATGTTCAAGGTGTACCCCGCCTCCCTCCAGAGCCAGGTGATAGTTTACAGATAGTTTACAGCTTCCCTGCAGGCATAGTAAGATTAATTGGTTCCGTTGGTGAATAAATGTTATAATTAATAACATTTGTCATGGAAGCTCTGTAATTTTTAGATCACATTATAAATTTAGGTAATGACAATGTTTCAGGACAGATATTTTCTACTTTATGAAAAATCTTATGAGATTTGAATCCCCAGGCCACAGAACAAGCTTTCTAGTGATTGGCTGGCTAGGTTTTTATTTTTTATTTTTTTTTATTATTTATTTCAGACATTATCATAATTAGAATGAGTTTTATTGGGCATGTACTGAAGCATACAAATGAGAGCATCCATGGTGTGTTCACTCCCGAACATGATAGTTACAGGTCGTATTAACACAAAGGTTAACCCACACCACTTAAATGTAAATTGGAACGGTTATTCACAACAGCTTCTCATCACAGCATCTTCCATGGCATGTTTATGACAGCCTTATGACAAATCATTTATTTTTACTATCGTTTCCTAAGATTCAAGTATCAGCATACTTATGTATATTTTAATGTTACTTTAAACTATATATTGGAGGGTGTTCAATCATTCACCTTCACTAAGTGTGAATGCACTGTATTCAATATGTCACAAGTACACACCCACACACACACACACACCACAACACTAAGCTTGTTTCTTGGCGTCCAGCTGCTGGGCTCCTACACTGAGCTCGTCACAGCTCCACTTCCACAGAGCATACTAATAAAGTGTGGGGAAGGGTGGGGGGTGTAGGGGACTGTGTACTGGGAGGCTCAGAAGCAGCAGCAGCACAGGAGAAATCGCGCTTTGGAGAAAGGTGCACGAGCATTGCCTCCTCTATACGGAACTATTTTTCACCGCTTATCATCATTTGTGCTGATCCTACACATGATTTGGTTATGATTGGTGCATTGTTTGAAGGACACACTCTTCCATGTTCTAATCCGAAAATCGAATTTAGAACTAAGTAGAGTTTTGAACTAAACGAATGGTATTCTATTATATCGGAAACCACTGCACTGATTACTAGATTAAATGTGCATGAATCGGATGAAGTGGGGAGACAGTGGTAGTTATCCGACAGATGTTCGTCGCTTTCTTTAGTCGGAATGCAGCAGTGTTTTAATGTTGATCTGACTTTAGCCCACTGACAGTGAACGATTGTGCGCGGTGTTATCATGAAGCACTCTCTTTTCCTACCCAAAGTGGACACTGTAACGGTTTATTGAATCACTGTGTGTCCGTGTCGCCATCGCTATAGTCCTCCACTGCGCCAGGATGGAGCGATCACCACGCTGGAGATGACGCAAATGACCCAGCTCTACCCCCCCCCTCCCCCGACCAAAAAAAGTGCTTCAAGACGAACATGGCGGCAACTTAGCACAGGACCAAAGATGATTCTGACTGTCAACCGCAAAAGCTCGAGGCCATTCGCCCAGATCCGGTCCAGGAAATTCGGCGGGCCACAGCGCGAAGTTCTCGCTTTCCCTTGACGAACGCCAGCAGAGGGAGAGGAAGAGACGAATCTCATCCTCGACGGAAAGGAGAAGATCGGAGAGGAGAGGAGAGGAGGAGAGAGAGGCATGCTGGCGCGGAGGAGCGGGCTTTCCTCCCGAGAGCCACGGACTACGGGAATATGCCAGCGTGTGCTTCATTCCCTCTCCTTGCATTAACTGAACCGGAATAGCGGATCGAAACAGAAACAGAAACAGAGAGAGAGAGAGAGAGAGAGAGAGAGAGAGAGGCGCGTTTACAAGGGGAGAAATCCATCTAGTCCACCCCCCAAAGTCAATGAATATTGTGGCAGAGGAGCCGTCGCGGTGGAGTCGGCCGGCGCCGCGCTTTCCTAAAATATGACCAGGGGTGCTCGGACGTGTCGGCAGCAAGATGACGGCTTGAATATCCGCTTTGCACCCCGACAGGACGAGAAGCCATCCTCCGATTCGGAACGGGCCCAGCGATGGCGACTGCGCTTGGCCTCCTTCCTGCTTGCGAGCGTCCTGCTCGCTGATCGCCTGTGGCTGTGCGCCGCGGCCAATCGGACAAGCACTAACGGCGAGCGACGGGACGCGGTGGCGTTCATGGACACCGGGGATCAAGAGTACCGACCTTCTCCTGGCCTTACCGACTATACGTATCTTTTCGCAGGGAATTCTAGCACACCTCTGTGGAGACTGGAAGCGTGCCACCCCGACAGCGTCTCCAAAAGCTGCTTCGCGGTTGCGGACGCCGAGGCCGCGTGTTCGGGCCTCTCGGAAGCCGAGTGGAATCTGAGTGATTTGTACCTGCCCTTTTGTGATTCCTACTCCCTTTTGGATTTGTTTAACGGGTTCCCGGGTCCGGACAACGTGAGCTGCGGCCTCAATATGTCGGCGTGTTCCCGGTGCGTCCGGGCTTACCAACGCCTCGACCGGCGAGCTCAGAAGACGTTCCATGAGTTTGAGCTCCTGGTTCAGAAATATGAAACGGACGCATATTCGGTCCGGACATGCATGGATGAGTGCACGGTAGGAATCGCTCGTTTGAAGGCCGCAACGCGGTTTGTCTACGTTTACCTGCAAATGAATGCGCAGTTCGCTGCTGCTTTGCGTGCTGTTTTCTTTGCTGTTCACAGTGGGCTGCGAGGGTTTGACCCACTGCACAGAGTGCTTCAATTACCGTGTACTTCTGCAGTGTGTGTGTGTGTGTGTGTGTGTGTGTGTGTGCGCGCAGTGCTCCGTGCGCGCGGCCGTGTGCTACTGTTGTGCGCGCACTTGTGGATTATTGCAAAGAGTATGGGGGTTCTTTCATCTGGTTGGATCGAGCACTTAGAGCCCTGTATACAGAGTCAGAATCCAGACCTGTTCGTGCTCTCTTCTGGTGACGGTCCTGCATCCCGTTTCCTCCTTTGATCATAAATCGCAAAAGCTATCAAATTAATGTGATGTATTTCCAGATGAGGCAGTGATGCTCCTCGATTGGAGGAGAACTGGATGTCTTACACAACGTAACACGAGCTTTGACACATCTGTATTCACATACAGCCTTTCTTTAGGTTAGCCTTTTGTGCTTGTGCTTGAAAAAAAATAGAAAGACAGGTTAATTTAAAGGCTTGCTGCTGTATGTTGTGTGTGTGTGTGTGTGTGTGTGTGTGTGTTATGGCGTAGTATTTTGTGGAATGTCAATAACGTTAATAGCGCGACAGTGTTTTTTTCTTGCTTAATTCCCGGAAGGCTCTTGCATTTATTACTCAATGTTGAGCAATATTTTGCAGCACATGGTAAATGCATTTGCTTGAATCAAACTGATATGCAGTTTTTACTAAACTTTGGCGAGTACCTGAAGGAAACATGGCGAGGTGGCAAAAAATGCTAAGCAATGGACCTTCATAAACTGCTAGATTTGAGACCTGGTTTTCTGACAGTAGTCATATCTTACAGCTCTAGTACAATAACATACAGATATGGCACATGTCTGACACATACTGTATACATTGCGTGTTATATTTAGTCATGTGACATTATTTCATGAATTCGGCTCTAGCTTACCCCTGCTACCCTGAGGGATACGCTGTATAAGATAATAGATGAATGAAAGGAAGGATAGTAGGCCTATCCTTTGGCAGCTTTTATTATGCTGAGCAGATGCGGTGCCTTGTCCATGGTGCTGAAATCAGGCCAAGTTTTGCAATGGCTCACTGCCGCTTCTAAATCAAAAGTTCTCAAAATTTCTGTAAACACAGACATTTTTACTGCAAAAGGAGAGAGAGAAGAATACTCTCTCAGAACGAAAATGCTACTATTAACATATTAGGTTAATCATTTCAATGAATACAATGATACACTTATGAACAAAGGTTTGTGGACCCCTGACAATCACACACATATCTGGTCCTTGCCCAAACTGTAGTCATAAAGTTGGATGCACACAACTGTATCCTACAATTGAATGTCTTCGCATGTTGCAACATTACAAATTCCATTTATTTGAATTAAGGGTCCCAAACATGTTCAACCATGAAAAGGCTCTTGTGCACAAAGTAAGGTCCATGAAGGCACAGTTTGTTAAGGCTGGTGGGGTGCACTAACAGCACCCCAGGCTTTCTCAGTTGTCAATGTCAGTGATTGGCCTCACTAATGCTCTTATAGGCCTATTTTCAGAAACACACTCCATAATCTAATGAAAAGCCTTCACAGAAGAGTGAAGGTTATTCTAACAGCAAAGGGAAGGGGTTTGAATCTGCAGTGTGATGGTCAATATTTACAACTAGATGAGATGGTTAGGCATTTACAAACTTTTGGCCAAATAGTGTATAACAGGCCTACTTGTTTGTTTCACTTATTTAGGCTTAAAATCTGTTCAACCTGTTAATGGTTTAAACCATTGAACCCTTTCAATTCCAGTCAGACTAAAATACCTATAAGTCCTCAATAATTAATGGAACTCTGATAATTGTGTTAACAAAATGTAACAAAATTTGAAATGACAAAAATATTACAGATTGGCTGGCTATTCTTCACACACCCTTCTGGAGTGTATGTTAAAGAGTGTATGCCTCTTTCTTGAGCTGAAGTGTAGCACTGACTCCAAGTTGAATGTGCAGTGTTCAAAGTCTGTCTTATTCTAGCATGCTTAGGAGACCACCAGAGCTTTCTTATTATAATTGTTGCAATAAAACCACACAACTCCATCAAGAGTGGTGCATCTGTTTTGAGACCTAAAATATTCTAAACACTTCTGGATCACATACTTAGCTAAGGATAAATAATGATTTAGTCTGTGTGCTTATAGTGTATTATAGATGAAATAAAAAAAAATTGACCAGTTATTCCTTCATAAGACATAAATGCATTTCTGATTACTCAGTTCTGATGTCCTACTTTTATGCTAGTGCTTAATCAATAGGTTTGATTAATTTTCACAGACTTTGTCCTTTTACACAAAACAATGGATGATTAAAGTAGAATTGGATAATGTGATTTTTTTTCACATCAACAACTACACTGTATTTAAACTAAAAATCTATATATTTAAAAAAAAATACATTATTTGTTTATTAAATTGACACTAAGAAAATAAGGAAATAAATCATTGCAGTGACAGACACAGTGTATGTGGTGTAGATAAGATAAAAGCATAACCTTGTCTAAACGTTATCTCTTGCAGGTGTGTATGCATTTAGAGCAGGGTTGGAAATTAACTTGTTTGTCCACCTGCCACTGTGGCTGTTGATTCCAAAATCTACCAGCCATTTAATTCTTCTACCAGCCGCTGTCGTATTTTCTCACCATTAGTATGACTCTTTTCTGTCGGCTTTTGTCCACTTCTCATTAAGAAAATATATTTTAAAGTTTGGCTCATTGGCCAGTCTCCTCGTTGGATGTTTTCTCTGCAGACCTGTTTGATTTGAATTGTTTTTAGCTGCAGTTCATTAACTAATACACACTGCTTGAGTTAGTACTATTCTGTGCTAACACTCTATGCTCGTTAGTACTAGTTAACTTTCTATACTCTAGTTCACTTGTTACGCTTGAATTTGTACTATATATAAAACACTCTTTGCTTAAGAGCAACTGTCTCCTTGTTAAAGTGTCAGTGTGAGTGAAACAAGCAGACTTTTAGTCTGTACAGTAATTTAGTCTGTATTATGGAATGTTACAAAGGACTGTGTTACAATTGCATATTTGTTTGTGTATTCTTCTTTTATTTACTCGACACAATGATGGGTTGAGCATATCATCCATCACTACACAAAATCAACTGTGCTGAGTACCAACCTTGTTGTAAGATGGGAAATAATATTATAGCTTTAGGATACATATACAGTCCATGGTCATCTTTAAAACTGGACGTAAATCTCAGTAAGCAATCTTTCAGCATAGTGTTTGTAGTTTGTTGTGGCCTGGAATAATCTTTCCTTAAACAACATGTATCTATGTACTTGTGTGTGAGTGACAAAGTGAATGACGAGAAACAGAAACATACAAGAAGAGGAGTGAAAGGTCTAAATGACATATTTTTGTGTCCCAATCTATCACAGACAGCCCATTAGTGAAAACTGTTCTCCTCTGACTTGGAAATTATATTGATTGACAGCGGAGTAGAATTACAAACACTTAGTTCATATAGAGTGGAGCAGGGTGTTTGGCTTAGCAATAAAGGTTGGCTCACTTTCCTTTTAGAATTTTTTTTTTATGTTTTGAATATTTTTTATGGCATAAGCCAAACTTTATTAAGTAGTTCTGATTTCCTGGCATCATACACAGTTATCATAGAATCATTCTAAGCATACATACATGTTTCACTGCTTTGAAAACGTATATCAGTTCATATATCAGTTGTGCTCTCCTGTCACTACTATATCCACAGTTCGGTTTCTAAATGTTTGCACTGCAAGACTGATGTTCTCCAGATCAGAAGCAATGGTTAGCATGTTGGATATTACATATTAGATGTAGGACATTGGATATTGAATATTTTTTTTATCAACTTGTTGAGTATATTATGGTCAGCTACAATTCAAACCTAATTAGGAAAAAGCTAAATGATGACGGAGACAAATTGAGTCAAACAATTTAAGAACCATATGCACAGAGATTTACAACATTTTTTGACTACTTATCATTTGCAGTTACTTCCTGCTACAGTACTGTTGTACATCGAATACATAACATTTTGCCATCCTGATTGTAATGGATACAAATTTGTTTAAACCATAAAACAAACAGCAATCAACTGATCAGAGTAAACATTAGACAGGGATAACACAAGCAAAAGATTTACAAAAAATAGTGCACATACTGTACTGCTGTAATTTGTGTCAATGTATTACTATAAAGATTAGTGCTCAGATTGCCAGTGTTCTGTTATAGTTTAATAGTGTTATTATAAAGCTGTAAAGTAGTAGTATGAAGTAATATATACTATATTACAGATTCTTTATTTCTAGTTATTTTTGCATTTTTTAGTAGATTTTATGCTTTTAAAATAAATTACTGTAACCCATTTGTGAAGAGAGCCATGTCAAATTTTTTTTACAAAGGGAACTCAGTGCTACAAATGCTTGTAAGCAATTATATAAAGTTTCTAATAATTACACCCTCTGTAATTATACACTGCCTGGCCAAAAAAAAAAAAAAAAAAAAAGCTGCACACTCTAGTATCTTCATGGAGTGCATTTAGCCTTGATCACAGCATGTAATCTTCATGGCATTGTTGCTTCAGTTGGTCAGGCTGAGGCTCAGCAACATTAATGTGGCAATAAAATGAAGTCAGCTGATGGCCTGAATGTAGTGAATGAGCAGGTTATCACATCAATGGACTTCCCTGACGGCACGGATATTAAATGGGTACTCAAATAATGAAAGAGTGGTTAAGGAGCATAAGGAATCATTTTTACATATGTAGTGGCACCCCAGAGTCCTGACCTTAACCCTATTGAAAGTTTTCGGGATGTGCTGGAGAAGACTTTATGGAGTGGTTCAGTTTTTTTCCCTCATCAGTTCAAGACATTAGTGAGAAATGAACCCAACATTGGATGGAAATAAATGTTATGTTGCTTAAGTTTGTTAAAACAATGCCATGACGATTATGTGCCATAAGCAAGGCTAAAGGCAGAACAACAACATATTCATGTGTGTGATGTTTTTTTTTTTTTTTGGCCCGGCAGTGTATATCTGGGCATCCCCGCAACCCTAATTAGGATTAAGCGGTTCAGAATGAAATGAAATGAAGTGTATATCCCTGAATAATAAGTGCACCTGAATATATATGTAATCATCATGTGTTCATCATCAGTAGCTGCTTTTTGTGTTGCTGTTTTTGGATAGTGTGAAAAAAAGAACAAAAGAAAACACTTGCTAACCTGAAAACCAGAGTCCTAACGTTAACCCTATTGAAAGCCTATGAGATGTGCTGGAAAAGACTTTATGGAGTGGTCCAATTTTTCCTTCTTCAAAATGTCGGTGGAAAATGTTGGACTCTAGATGAAAATAAATGTAGTGATGTTGTTTAAGTTTTAAAAGAATGCCATGGTAATTACACACTGTAATCAAGGCAAAAGTCTGTCCAAAAAAAATTAGTGTGTGCATCTTTTTTTGCCTGGACATTGTACAGTATACTGATATTATTTTGGGGCTGCTGGGGATATAATCATCATCATCATCTTCTTTCACTTGATCTGGGGTCTGGGCGTGGTCGTCACCAGCCTATGGGGTTATAATGATTAGTTAAAGATGGTACATAATATTATAATTATTTAAAGAGGCTATATCATAAAGATATATTATTCTCACTCACTCACTCGCTCATTTGCCAAAGTGCTTATTACGGTTGCGGGAAGGCTGGCGCCTATCTCAGCTGACACTGGGTGAAGGTTGGGTACACCCAGAACAGCTCATCAGACCACTGCAGGGCAGCATACAGACCCAGTAATTTACACTCATACTCAGTGTCTTTGTGCATGTCTTTGGGCTATGGAAGGAAACCGGCATACCTGAGGAAACTCATGCAAGCACAGGAAGAACATGCAAGCTTCACACAGAAATTCCCAAGAATGGGACTCAAACCCAGGACCTTCTTGCTGTGAGGTGGATGTGATAACCACTACACCAGCATGCTGCCCTAATGTGTTGGATTATTATCTAATATTATTATGTATAAAAAATGCTTTTTACAGTACTTTTACAGTATGGACCCAAATGTTATGTGCAGAAGTTGCAAAAAAAAAAAAAAAAAAGTGCAGTTATGAGTGGTGTTAGATGCTGTAGTGTGTTGGGTGAATATCATGCATTGCATTACTGGATTCAAGACTTTGTGGCTGTCCTGACAGAAGAAAGTATTTTTGTCATTTCCATTTTCATCACCTAATCGAAGGCCAGAATGCAAATAGTATACTGTATAGGCTTGGAGCCATAGTACTGTTGATAATGCAATTAATCTTAAGCAGGGAGCCATTTAACACAGTCTAAATCATTGTACTGATAATGGTGAGACCAGGGCACTCTGGAAGCCTTGCTGAGGGACTTTGCAGGGACTCTGTATTGACCAGCTGAGCTGAAGTGGGATTTGAGGGAGCTGTGGTCCAAAAGCCTCCATCTTTCCCTGCAGCATTAAATAGGGATGGTATTAAAGTGCCACAGACCTGTAAGCTGTCTGTTTGCAGGGAGAATTAATGAGGTGGAAAGGCAGAGATTTCTGCCAGCTGTGCTTCTGTGCTTTTAGCTTTCATCAAATGCAGGGGAATTTGTATTCACTTGTGGTAGCATTTTACACTGAAATATCAGCACTGACTTAAATTGCTGGATGGAGTTTCATAGCTTGCTACATCTACTAGAGTAACTTTTGTAATTTAGTTTAATATATATATTTTTTATTCATCATGAATGATTACACTGATCATTAAACTCTGGGGATGATTTGTTCCTGCAGAGAACTCAAATACTTTGTTTTTGTTTACTGTATTTTTGTGCATTTTATTTTAAGACAGAAGGATTGAAAGAATAAGAAGTGTATTTGTGTGTGGGTGTCTTGTATGCTGTTGAGTCTGGGGAGAGAGTACTAAGGACCTAGCATTAAGCATGCAACTATTTAATTTCCAGAAAAGAGAACAACCGAAATTAGACATTTGATAACATCTAATTTCCTGCCTTTTAACTGACACATCAGTGTAATGAACACAGATAGTGAACGTGTGTGCAAGTGCACACACACACACACACACACACACACCACACATGCACACACACACACACACACACACACACACACACACACACACACACACACACACACATTTAAATGTCCAACTGAGTGCTGCTAAATTGAGCGATTATTAACCCTTCCAGAAAGGACAGATGTTAGCAGTGGGTAACTGGGAAGTGTAGCTTTGTTCAGCAGCTCAGGCTAGGGAATGATATAGCACTCTGGATCCCTTTAACTGGCTTAATGTCCTTAGCCCAGGGGCTTTTTGACACAGCACAGAAGCTCGATGGAAGTCAGCAGACAAATCCAAGGATCATCTTTCCATTCTACAGCCACTTTACAGATGAGCAGCAGGCTCACAGCCCTCAGGGCACTTGTGTTATCATTGTTTACCCCAGCCTGGAACACTTGTAAAATCAGTACCAATTACCATCTGTTCTATGAACACATGCTGACATGGGAACATCCTTTGATAGAATACATCCTGGTGTTGGATTATATGAATTAAGAGAGGCAGGAGTATTATAACCCTTTTCAGTGTTGGGGACTTCAGGGAAAGAGCAAACCCTTTAAATCCAAAACATTTACATTATCAGATGTGGGAGGGTTTTTTTAATTAAAGAGCATGAAAATAACATCAGAGTAGAAAGATTCAGAGCAGTTCTTTTTCTGATTTACAACATATTTTACCACCATTTTTTTCAGTCAAATCATTTTGCTTCTACACAAAACATACCAGTATTGTGATAAATGTGTAAGATGACACAATTAGGTTATTATATAGTATGAAACTTTGAAATTTGTGATTATTGTTATGGGAGAGGCAGCTGAGATGGGCAGAGTACACCCTGAACAGCTCGCCAGGCCATCGCAGGGCAGAAACACACTGATGGCAATCCAATGGCCTGCACTTCACAAACGATTACAATGGTTCTATTACATTCCTCTTACCACAGACAGTGAGAGACATGGCTGGTCTTTGATAACCCAGTTAGCTGCACTGTGGGGCAGCAGTGACAACTCGGTGATAGTGGGGCTTGAATCCCCAGCCTTCGTATCAGTAAGCCAGCACCCTACCACTGGGCCACCCGTATTCTTCTTCTTCTTTCTCTTCTTCTTCTTCTTCTTCTTCTTCTTCTTCTTATTATTATTAGTAGTAGTAATAAACAATAATAATAATAATAATAATAATAATAATAATACCAACCCAGTGTCACAGACAAAAATTTTGCATGCAAATTCTGAAAAAAACATGTGGCACAGCCCTAACCGGAAAACTTAAAACATTTTTCTCTGGGCAGATCATATGAGGATGAATAGTATACGAGAGGTTCCCTAATTTATTTATTTATTGTTTATTTATTTATTTTTTTTAATTAAAGATCAATAGGTACCTTGATCAATGCTTGCTGAATCCTTGTAACCAAACTGAGTTTATTATTAAGCATCAGATGTTGTATTTTTTAAACCAAGGTTTTAAAAATACGGCAGGAAATCTAGGATTAAAATTGCAGAAGAAAATATGGATATTTCTAGTAATCATATAATCCTGTAATTCATAAAGCAAGAAACAAGTGTGGTGCTTGGTTCTACAGAATCTCAGTTCTAGAATGGAGAACCAGATCTCTTGTGGTGAAGATGTACAGAACAGTTCCAGGCTAGGCATCAGAACCTCAGTCAGCACTGCAACCTTTTTGTACGAAAAAAGTAGTGACTTTTGTCCCATTTTTAAATAATGATGTGCCTTGCTTATAAGAACAGAACGTGTTCATTGTTTAACAGTGGGTACTGGTTGGGTGCAATATTAGAATGGCATATAAATAGGGAGATACATATTACTTCATAGTATTTCATACCACAGCATGGTGGAATGCTCTAATCTGATGGTAAGAAAGTGTGCTTTTTACTTAAAAAGTAACACGAAACATAATCCAGTTGTTTATACTGTTATAATGTGCTTTTCCCAAAATGTCATTATTTCCATAGTAACAGTTCACACAGACAGACTTGAAAGTCAGTTGGAGCACATAATCTAAAACTAATAATAAATGTTGTTTTACAAAAATAATGCATAATCTATGATGTTCATTTTTATTTTAAGAGACATTCATGTAATATTTATAGCAAAATTATCCACGTCAGCACTTTTTAAACATTTCAAGACTTCCGTTATGATTCAGCATTTAGGCCAAGAATTGCTTCCTAGTTCCCCCGAACCTTAAATCAAAGTATAAACCTTAACAAATTTTTAAACACTGAAACACTGGATCATTGCTGTGATATAAGTGGAATAACATACTGCAAATACTTATTTTTATTAATTAATATTAAAACAAAATAAATAATGGTCACCACATCACCCCAACCTGCATTATTTTTAGATAGCAACATTATCCACTGTGTGTTATTCCTTATTAGACATATGGTAGATTAACAAACATTATATTTTTTATGCTGTAATGCACATTTATTATACTGTTACACTAGAAAAGCTTTGAAAGAAAGACTATAATAATGGTGAT
Organism: Neosilurus mollespiculum; assembly: GCA_030014195.1. NCBI lineage: Eukaryota > Metazoa > Chordata > Actinopteri > Siluriformes > Plotosidae > Neosilurus > Neosilurus mollespiculum. Next base: position 39,663,815 of record JAQMYF010000012.1, on the reverse strand, counting down.
AGAGCTTTACTTATTATCTTAACTGACACTTATTACTTATTAATTTAACTGACACATCAGTGTAGGGAACACAGATGTGCAACAAGTGTGCAAGTTTTATACTCTGCACACACACACACACACACACACAAACACGAGCAGTGTGCGGTCTCTCTGAGGAGCTGCATCATGCAGGTCCAGACTTAGCCTTCTCTTCCGGTGTAATTGAATTTGCGCTCTCATGACTGTGCCTGCTTTAACTGGCCTCTCCTCTGGGTCTGACATGTGAGCTCAAACATGCTGGACTGATCTTCTTATGGAACTCTTGAAGCTAATATGACCAAACAAATGGCCCTTATTATTTTATGATAACTGCGATGGCCTGGCAAGCTGTCCGGGGTGTACTTTGCCCTCGCCCGGAGTCGGCTGAGATGGGCGCCAGCCTCCCCGCGACCCTAATTAGGAATAAGCGGTTCAGAAAATGACATGACATGACATGACATTTTATGATAAATGAACAGCTTTACCCTGATCACCCTTAATATTTAAAGCAGCTGACTGGTCTGCGGCTAGCCAGCCCCATACGCAACAAGCTGAAATGCACTATATGTCCTGACACTTTTGTTACATAGCCAACATTGACAGTTTCAACACCAGATATACTCCCAATTCACTCCTCATGCATTTTGCCAGTTCACTGATGGCCCTTCCTTAATTTACTGTAAATTTTAGGTCTGCCATAAAATACTGTATTTAAGAATACAGTTGTATTGTGCTTATTATCAAGAATTACCATAAATAGTTTTATAGTACAGTTTTTTTTTAATAGTTTACTGTTAACTGTTTTATGTTGTAGCTGTTGCTTTTACATCTAATTACTGTAAAAAGGTTTATAATGTCTGTTCTTTTTACAGTAATGTACCATCAACAAACAACAGTTGTTCAATGTGAAATTCATGGTTAGACCATAATGTCTTTTACACTGTCACCATTTTTTTAAAGATGAAATTCTGGCAACCACAGCTGCCTGTATTTTACACAGGTTAATTTCACTTTTTTTTTTTTTTTTTTTTAACAGTTCACCTTTGGTAGGCGCTTACCACTGCATACCAGGAACAACCCACAAGATGATTAATGTAACCTCTCTTACTGGGCAAACTTTTTAGAATCCGATTGGATAGAAGGTGTGCATTAATTTGTCTTTAACTACAGGTTGACAGTTGTTCTGTCTGTAAAATAACTGATAGGTTTGTATTAATGTGCTCAGTCTAATCTATATTAATGACAAGGTGGCTTTTCTACATAAATTGTTTTAAAAGTGTGTCATTATTTACCAAAGAGAAATATAGACCAGTTGATATTAAGAAATTTATATTAGGAGACATTTAGGTAACATTTCTGTCTTGAGTGTCAGAGCTTTTTAAATCACAATAAGCTGCCTCTCTCTCTCTATTACATGCCATTTTTCTCTTATTAACTGAAAAACAAACAGTAAAATCTCTTTTTTAGAAAAAAATAATTTTTTTGTTGAGTTTGATGCGTATGATATACACTTGTATTTCTGTTACACACAGTGTCTTTGTGGAGCAGATAACCCGAACCTAAATAGAAATGTTTCTTTTATGGATCCAACCAGAACAGCCAGAAAAAAAAAATAAATAAAAGCAAATGTTTCCAATTGCCAGTTGTATCAAATTAGTATTTTTAATATTTATAGTTAGGGTGGATTGGTGGCATAGTTATTATGGCCACTTCACAGCACGAAGGTCCTGGGGTCAAGTCCCAGGCTTTGTAAGGGTGTTTCTGTGTGGAGTCTGCATGTTCTCCCCTGCATGGTTTTCTATGGGCACTCCAATTTCCTCCTACAGTCCAAAGACATGCCTATTAGGCTAATCGGCTGATAAAAATGGCTCCTAGAAGTCAGTGTGAATGGTTATGTGTGTGTTGGTCCTGCAGTGACTATTTGGGGAACTGTCCTGATCCCATGACCCTACTATGATTAAGCGGTTTCAGCAAATAAATGAATTAATTTTTATAGTTTGTTAATTAATTCTTATTACGATGATAGTTTTCCCTCACAGCTCTTTAAACCCTGCATAATCACTAAAAAGCCATAATATGTTTGCCTGTGTTACTCAAACGAGTGAACTTTGGTCCACATTTTAACTGTGTTAGAGCTTAATGGCACCCCAATGGTGTAATGAGTGCTCTGATTAGCACAGGAGGAATGTGTTTAGTCACACAGATAAAACAGGTTGAACATACAAACTCTCGGCAGGGCCTGTGAGAAGAGTTCTTGTTGAGGTGGAGGTGTCATATTATGGGGGCTGTGTAATTAAGAGCAACAACTTCTGCCTGTTGGAAGGTGGAGTGAAGCAGTGGCACTCATCAGAACTCACCTACTGGGAGAAGGAAGAGAAGCAGGATTATGTGAATATAATCTCCACACTTTTCTGAATTAGATAGCTGTAGAATTGCAGCTTGCTCGCTTATAACACTCACTGTGTGTGACACTAATCTACTGTGATTTGTTGCACGGTTGGCAAAGGATGGTTGGATTAAAACCACTTTTGCATCTGCTTCCTTTTTACTTCATGTCTTGTGATTAGAGGACAAATGAGGAAAATGAGAATGTATTGTAATTTACACAGCAGGTTGATGTGAGTGCCCTCACTGTGAATGAATGTGGGAGCAGAGAGAACACACTTTTCCATTAGGCACACGACTATAAACATTCGAAAGGTTTAAATTATTTTTAATGTGTACATAAAGAGAATGATTACCCCATCTCTCTCTCTCTCTTTCTCTCTCTCTCTCTCTCTCTCTCTCTTTCTCGCTCTCTCTCTCTCTTTCTCTTACACACACACACACACACACACACACAAGCATGACATGTGTCTCTGAAGGTAAAATCTAATTAAATTAGAGCACCATTGTTTTTTCCTTTTGCAAACAGCAGAAACTTCCCGTCATATTAAATGACAGTGCTCGTTTGTTATAAGAGAGCAGATAAGAAGCTTCTCACTGTCAGTTTCTGTAATGTTGCAGCGGATCACTACTTCCTGCACAGGCTTTATGAGTCCACAGCTTAATGACAATGTCTCCCACTCCTGCCATTATGGATGATGCAGTCTCTAAACAGCACTATGCTTTAGTCCCAGGCTTCCCCATATCCACTCAATCAATCTCATTTCTGTTCTGCAGGTACAAACTGCGGATAGAGCTGCTTCCTGATGGTGAACTCAGCAGAGCAGTTCTGAGCCATTTTGGCATAGGTTTCTGACCAATGCCATGTGGCTCAGTACAGGTTATGATTCAGGATTGTTGGCAAACTGCCACAAACTTTGGCCTGTATAATGGAGTCTAGTGCAGATTATTGAAGTGTAGTGAAAACATGACATGCAACGGCACAGATGCAAAAATCGGAATTTGTCTCGTCAATATCTCTACTTTTACTGGACGCAAGAAGACATCTCCGGTGTCGAATTAACTCCTGGTGAGATGAATTAACTCCGTCAGGTTTAAATGAACTCTGAAAAATGTTAATTCAACACTAGGGATTTTATCGTGTCTTTAAAATATGCTGTCAATACTTGAAGGTTTGACTGTTTTAACAGGGTCTTTGGATGACATTATAGTAATTATACTATTTACATACATTTATTGCATCAAATTCTGTGTTTACTCTATCTCAGTTTTTCTTTTACTGCTTTCTTTGAATCCATTCCATGCTATCATTTGGTTATCAAATCCATAGATTACAGGATGAAATGGGATTGAAGCAACCAGGACTGGCCATTGTGCTTCAATGCAAAATAGCAATGAAATACATTAATGAAAATTCCTTCTTCTAGGCCATCCTTTCTTATTCCTCTCAGAGCGATCTATTGATAGGCATTGAGACATAGCTGGTTAAGATGGAAATCAACTTCTGTCTTTACTCTTTTTACTGTGAGATGGACCCAGTCATTTTCAATATATAGAAATATTTTTTTTCTGCAAGTGACCTACCTCCGATTTGCCAGGTTCTTTTGTATCTCACTCACATACAGGAGCTATTATAAGGCCAATTATGCAGAGTCTGAAGCATGGCATACTCAGAAAGACATAGAGAAATTATAGCCTGCAGTTAAACATCTTAATGCAGCGACATTATTTATCACCACCTTTTAAATAGATTAATTTTTTTTTATATATTTACAGACGTGTGGAGTATATGCCTTCAGAGAACATACAATACCTCTTTTGATCACCAGAACTATGTTTTTGTTTGTGTGCTTGTTTTTTGTGATTGTAAATTAGATTTTTTTTGTATTGAGTCTCTCTCTCTCTCTCTCTCTCTCTCTCTCTCTCTCTCTCTCCGTCTCTCTCTGTATGTATGTAAACAGTTTGCAAAGTGTCTCTTACCACCTCTGACATACTCATAGTGGATTTAGTGTGCCACATTAAAGATTTTATCAGCTGTAAGGGTCAGGTGGGATGTAGAATATTCTCCCTAATTTATACAATGCTTTTATTAGCCTGGCCCTGAGGACTTCACTATCAGCAAGCTACCCTTCAGTGTCATAGTCTCAGAGAGCGGTAGCGAGAAGCAGAATGAAACTAATAAAAGGGAAAGAAATGTAAAGCCATGAGGATATATGAAACAAGAAGACTGCTGAAAACCTGGGAGAGGAGGAGCATGATGGAGAGAGAGAGTAAACAACTGCTTAATGGAAAAGACTTCTTGGGTTAAATGTACAAAGCTCCTGTATTTGTGTCACTTAGGCATAATAGAGTACAATATTAGTGAGAAATCTTGCCAGTTATGTGTAAAGCTGACAAACGTGACCAAAAGTATTGACTTTTTCTTGTTGGTGGCTGGATTTGTACATAATTATATTCAGCTCCATTTTTTTTTTTCATTTTTATGTATAGTTTTTCATGATTCAAAAATAATACTACAGGACTATTTTAGCAGTTTGACATTAATTTCAGATGGTTACATTTTGCATAAAGTCAGTTTAACAAAGAATTTGAAGAAACATTAGGAGTTGAGAAGAAACCTTAATAACTAGTGGGCTACTTGTAATTGTGTGTCAGAGGGACAGTGGTTTGGTGATGTGCTCACTCACTGAAGAAAATTTATTTTTGTAGCCCTTAATCTACACACCAATCAACCATAGCATTAATGCCGTCTGACTGTTCTGCAGTTAGGCAGTCCCATAAACAGCAAGCTGCAATGCATTGTAAAGCAGCTTAGATATGTCTGCTAATTTTAGGAATCTGTCCAAGTGATACTCTCCGTAGCAAAATATTTTAATGGATTTTACATGTCCATGGCCATACAGGACAGAGAATCTGCATGTCTCTTACCTCCCTGCCTGAACAGACTAGAAAAAAACACTATGCTATACTAATGGAAGTATGCTTTCTGAACAGGTCTACAGGGTTCCATGTTGATGGTATGAGGTGTTCGGTGATGAAAATTGGCTAAGGTTCCCAGCTGCATCCAGCAGCATTAAATATGAATATGAGACCTATGTAGGGCTGACTTAGAGGATATATGGATGACGATCCCCCCGAAAGAGTAGCATTATTATACCTTGGGGCATTGTAATAATGCAAACTTCAGTCAGATGCGGGAATAGTTCTGCAAAACCAAACCATATGTAGGATGTAACAGGTGAAATTTAAATTTATATGAAATGAATCACCCTGTATTGGTATTTTTGATTTCTCTGTACTTTGATCTAAGTTTGACTTGTTATTATCAAATATAATTCCAGAGGGAATTTATTAATAGATCAGACCTAACTTCAATTCAATTTTATTTGTATAGCACTTTTTACAACTGACATTGTCACAAAGCTGCTTTACATAGTAAAAGTAAATTAAAAAGGAAAAACAACCCCTACACATCCCTAATTAGCAAGCCTGCAGTGACAGTGGCAAGGAAAACCTCCCTCAGTTGACACGAGGAAGAAACCTTGAGAGGAACCAGGATCAAAAGGGAAACCCATCC
>JAQMYF010000012.1:39635867-39646205 GCA_030014195.1 Neosilurus mollespiculum | reverse complement strand
CCCCCCCCCAGCTCTATGTCCCTTATCTCTCTCAGAGTTGGGTTAATGTGGAATGGAAAATCAGCACCTCTCTCTCTCTCTCTCTCTCTCTCTCTCTCTATTCCTCTCTCTCATACACACACTCTCTCTCTTCCTCTCTCTATCATACTCTCTTCTCCCTCTCTCTCTCTCTCTCTCTCTCTCTCAGTGTTGAAGTGGAGTGGAGTAAAACTGCTGAGTTTGTCCAGGAACACGTCTTGAGTTGTTCTGCACCAGTCAGGCTTTGCTCCTTCATACATTATTTACTTATAATTGAATTTTGATGAGAACAAACTCCCAGTTTACCTCACCCACTGAGTGATGTGTGTACGTTAGAAAAAAAGATTCTGGGCTTGCTGCATTACAAACTACATGATTTCTCTCTGACATTAACATGAAATCCAGTTGTAATCCTACAGGAGGTGATATCATCAGATAACCACCCATCTATCTTTTTCTCTTATTCTTTCTTCTAACACTAGTCCCTCTCTGCACCTCATCTTGAATAATCCCTATAATCTTTTTTGCATCCTGGAAAATCCCCTTCTGCAGTGGCCGCTGGCAGTACAGGCTACCACTGTGCCTTTAATCTCTTCTCCCCACTACACCTCCATTCAGCAGCAGTTATTCACACATAGGCATGTCTCCATTCACAATATCAGTATGAGTATTGCATGGGGTGGGAAATATGGATAATCATGTGGGAGGTCAACTAAATTGCCCACAGGTGTGAATGTGTGTGTTAATAGTTGTTCATCTCTATGCTAGCCCTGCAATGGACTGGCAACCCTGATGGATAAGCGATATAGATAATAGATGGATGTTTTATTTTTTTGGTAAACAGGGTAGTGCAGTATCTCCAGAAGTCAGATAATATGTATCTTCTATATATATATATAGAATATACTATATTTTTAGCATTTAACCAAACCAAGGTGTCTTCCACGTGTCGTCTGGAGAAGTTTATTGTAAGAAAGTTCTGGGTTTCAGTCCCGGTCTCAGGCGTTTCTGTGTGGTGTTTGCATGCTCTCATCGTGTTTGTGTATGTTTCCTTAGGGTACTCTTGTTTCTTCCCACAGTCCAAAGATATGCACATATCATATTGGGCTAATTGGCTGCTCTTGTGAGCTCTTCAGGGCGAACCCTGCCTTTGCCCAGTGTTGGCTGTGAATTGAATTGAACCAATCTGGGTGGCACCACAAATCTTGTGGTGAGGATGTCCGCCTCACAGTAAGAAGATATTGGGCTCAAGTGCTAGACTCTGACGTTTCTGTGTGGAGTTTGCATGTTCTTTCCATGCTGGATGCAAGTGTGAATATTTGTGTGTGTTGTTGCTGTGATGGTCTGGCGAGCTGTCCAGGGTGTATCCTGCCTTCACCCAGTGTTGACCGAGGTAGGCGCCAGCCTTCCTGCAACCCTAATAGAATTAAGCGATTTGAAAAATAAATGAATGAATGAATGAATGAACCACAGCTTGATTATATGTACAACCCTAAACCAGAACAAAATGGGACTGTATATTTATACTGAAATTGAAAAAAATCAACTGAAAAAGACAGCTGGTAGAGGAGAGCACATTACCACAATGTTTCTATCCCTTCTCACACTTAAAATATGTTTAGGAAATGCCGACACCAAGTGATAAAGTGGTTCAGGTGTTACATTGTCCCATTCTTCATGCAAAACAGATCTTAAAGTATGCAACAGTGGGTCATTTTAATATTCAGTATGCATTCTCCATTGGGAGCAGATCAGGACTGCATGCAGAGATGCTCACAAGTCTATTATGTATGTAACGAGTGTCCTGTCATCTGTTAGATTCTATGTGGTATGCTCAGTACAATGTATTGCTATATCTAAGGACTTTAAAGCATGTAAAGCTCGCACTTTAAAGCTCGCAGGAGTTAACATTTATTCACTCACTAACTCACACACCTTTTCAGTATATTCAGTGAGCTACAGTTTAATTAGGTTATCCTCCCTTAGTTACAAAGCTAGTAAATATTGTCACAAGCAGCAATAAATGGCCCTGGTACCTCCGGTGCTACAACCTTTGACATGTCATCAAACAATGAACAGGATCCTTGTCAAACGTGAAGTTTTGGGCAAATCAGATAATATATCCATGAGTTACATCAACCTGCATGTTCACGGTGAAACATTGAAATCCAGCATGCCACCACAGGCACTCACAGTTTTTTAAACAAAGGCATCTGGTAGGACTTAATGCTTTGTTTCCAATTTTGAAGTAGTAGGGTCAACCTGCTAATAACAGCAAGTCAAAGTAAAACATATATAGTGAAATTTGGGGCTGATTGGATTGGAGAAAGTATGTTTGAGTTGAAGCAACTTAAATGAAACTTTCTGATTCATGGATAGACATCAACATTTGACATGCTGCCATGATTACGTCCTATTAGAAGACTTAAGCACTGGATAACTCTACCATATGTCTAGAATGCACAGCCCCACTTTGAGGTTGATTATATTTATTCTGTATGACGAGTTAGTTGAGGTATCAAGACTATAAATTGCTAAATTACCCATATAATCAAAATGGACAACTTCCTGTTGTGTTCAGGATATGGATCCAAGAAGCTTCTTTTTTCATCCTGCAACCTTCCCTAAGCCTGCCAGATTTTGTTTATGTAGGTGAGACACACTGCAGGGCTGCTTTGTTTAAATTTTCTGGGGGTGCTATTAAGCCTTTCTGCCACATTCATGTGCCAGAACTATAAAATATCTAATCTTTCAAGGTGTCCAAATGTGTGTGCCAATTTTTATAAGTTTTGCAGCATCCAAAAGTTATTTACAAGGACTTTCTGTGTCACCACAATGGTCCGACTTCGCTGCGCCACCAGAACATGGTTTGATGTGAAGTCACAATATTCACCCAACATTACCATCAATGTCTTCAGACTTCCCTGACCAATTTTGAGGAATATCAGGGAAAAAGCAGTAAAAGCAGGACAAAACCTAAAATATATATTTGCCAGTAGGTGGCGCTATGACTATCACTGGAAATGTACCATATTTGTGTTCAGGTGGAACTCTTTTGAACATCTAAAGTTTGGGGCTGCCCTGCGATGGCCTGGCGAGCTCTCCAGGGTGTACCCTGCCCTTGCCCAGAGTTGGCTGAGATGGGCGCCAGCCTCCCTGCAACCCTAAATAGGATTAAGCGGTTAAGAAAATTAATGAATGAGGTTTGGGGCCGCTGCGAAAATGTATGTGTGAGTTATAGCTACTTTCTGTGTTTTGTTGCCATTTTGAACCATATCAAAATTTCATGTCCTGCCAGATCCAAAACCTCTGAGAAAAACTCATGAAGTCATGAAGTCAGTCAGTGAATGACAGTCAGTGGATAAAAATCTGTATGAGAAAATGAGTGTCATGAAGTCAGTCAGTGGACGACAGTCAGGGGATGAAAACCGTATGAGAAGATGAGTGATTGTGATGATGGATAGACACGTGCATGAAACAGACAATAGATGAAGTGATAGGAATGAATCAGAAACATTCAGGGATGTTTGTGGCAAAGGAGATCAGAAAAACTACAGCAATAAGCCACATATATCTTTTTTAACTGCATATATACTTTGTTAGAATTTCAGTGAATATCAATAATGATAATGCGTTACAAAGGCAGATGTGAAAAGAGATCAATGGAGATATTGATTTTGTTGCTTCTTAAAGCCGCTGAGACCAAGGCAATGGATTTGCTTGTATTAGGAGAGAGTAGATCAGTCAAAGAGGCAGAAACCAGGTATACTTGCACATGTTGAAAGCTGCAATCATACCTGCATGAGATCACATTTTGACAGTGATCTCTCTCTCTTCATAGTCTTATTTAATCTTGCAGACTGACATGTATCTGTCTGTCTCTCTGTTTGTCATCTGTGTATATACAGACAGAATGTTTTGGAACAGCAAGACCAGTTCTTTATACTATACATACTTTTAAGACAATTGAGCTTGAGATGAAAAGATGATTATGAGGAAACTGATCCAATCCTTATACCATGTTATTATATTACCATATGGATCTGTTAAGCACTTTAGAAGATTGCACATCTGGTGTGAGGCCACCCAGTTTTTGGATGAACAAAACTGAAGAAACATATAATCTTACAGTTTTCTCAGGTCAAATGGAACTTGTACTTCTCTTCAGCCCATATTTAAACTTGCCAACTCTTAAGTCAGTTTCTCAGAACAGATAGTCATTTCTCAGTTTGTATTTATTCAAAATTAAATTTTGGTTTTTATTGGATTTTAATATATTTACTTTGAATCAGCTCAAATAGCTATTGTTTTGGTCACGTGGCCAAAATAAATCATACACTTCTTGTGTGTTTATCTCTATTCGGAAAAAAACATTTGTGTGTAAGTCATCAAATATAAATATTAATTTTGCTGTCAGAAAGGTTCCATAAATGATGAAGTATAAGTCAAATAGTTCAAAAAGGGATGTTTTATTGGAAGAGAAAATTAGAAGGTGCTCGTCGGGTGTTCTATTCCTGTTTTTCAGAAAATACAGAGCACATGTCATAGAACTTTAAAATGGTTTCTATAGCATACGTACATGTGGTTTGGTGCATAAGCAAATTCAGCTGCCTACAGAGAAATAGCAACACAGTTAACTGAGCCACAATTAATTAATTTTAATTACTAAAATACATCCATAACAGTGTTCAAAATAAGAACAGAAAAACTGATTGTCCACTGGACAACCTCTTGACAGTAAAGATGTTGGCTGCATTTTAAATTGGTTGTACGTACAGTAACCAGTATAATCATATTCATTTTCTACATAGGAATATAAAACCAGCTTGTATTAGCCCACATTAATGCTGCAAGGTCACAAAAATTGTGAAAATAGTAATCCAGTCTTAGGGTTGATTGATGAACACAGGTCACTTTCGACATCAACATATGCTTATTTTGAACAATGCATTTCCATGGTGATTACTTTTTTAAACATTTTGGTGGCATTGAGTAAATAGCTGTCATTAAAACCTAATTTTTTAAACATGAACGAAACTTCTAGAATAAATTTCATTATTTTGCTCATTCATCTCATACATTTGCTAAGCCCCATAATCGTACCGGGGCCACAGAGAGCCTGGAGTTTATCTCAGGGGTACACCCTCCAGTGGGGTACAACGGTGCAGTCAGCTTGCCAGTCCATAGAAGGGCCAGCACACGCTTACAACCATTCACACTCACATCCACACCAAGGGGCAATTTGGAACAGCCTGTCTTTGGACTGTGGAAGGAAACCAGAGGACCCGGAGCAATACCATGCTGCCATCATTTTACTGGTTATACAAATTATTGTGCTGCACTGTGTAAACTGTTTTGGAAAAGGCACCAGCAGCTACCACTTTTAAGAAATGGTGCACTTTAATGTAAATGAAAGTAAATAACACTTGCAATAATAATAATACAATAATACTTGCAACAATGCATATCTCTTGTGTACAATGACTGAATCAAGCCAACAAAACACTGATTAAAAAAAAATAAATAAAAAATTAAAAAATGTAAAAAATTACCCAGCATGGCAGGACAGGAGAGTGATTTTTTTTTTACATGGACATTCCTATTTCCAAGAACAGCACGAATTCAAACGTCTCCATATATTATTTTGCATCGTTATTTTCATCTGCCGAATAGCTACAGACCTGCAATGGTCTGGCGAGCTGTTCAGGGTGTACCCCGTCTTTACCCAGAGTCGGCTGAGATAGGCACCAGCCTCCCCACGGCCGTTAAAAGCAGTTAAAAACTACAGTGTATTTGGTCTTTGAAATAATATAAATGTTTATTTGCATATAAAGTGAGGAAGTGAGATCCAGTCACATGTGTTAACTCAAGATGCATGTGGGGGCACATTCTAATGGCAGGTGTGAACTGACACTGTCTACACCTTTCCCGGATTGCATGTTAAAGTTGTGAAAGGGGCCTATTATTAACCTCTAAGAAAGTGATGGAAAGGCCAACTTGTGGAGAAATAAAAGATCTGATCATGATCCAAAACATAAAAACTCATCTTGGGGCTGGGTGATACATAAAAAATTTATTTGTTTAACTTTATGAATGATTGTCAGCATATTTTTTTAAAGTAGCTAAATGTATAGCACATAGTGCAAGCAGTGGGTTTTTTAAATGAGGAATATTTGAAGAAACATTCATTCATTTTCTGAACCGCTTAATCCAAATTAGGGTCGTGGCGAGGCTGGCGCCCATCTCAGCCGACTCTGGGTGAGAGCAGAGTACACCCTGGACAGCTTGCCAGGCCATCGGAGGGCAGAAACACACTGACATCTATGCAGCCTACTCTTAACGAAAATCGGCAGTGGATCTTTTACATGCCTCTCACCATAGACAGTGAGAGACATAGCCGGCATTTGATAATCCAATTAGCTGCACTGGGGGGTCAGCAGTGACATTCTGTTGATAGTGGGGCTTGAACCCCCAAGCTTCAGATCAGTAATCCAGCACCCTGCCAACCAGTGAACCTTTCTTTCTTGGCAAAGTAAAAGGAACCATATCTTTTGGGACATGCTCCTGAGAAATCAACAAGTTTGAGTTCCTACCCTGTTTATGTAGTGATGTTGAATCAGCAAGACTGCATGCATTATCAAAAATAATAAAGTAAAACCTCTTAGCTTTCTAACTATATATAACAATATTTTGAAGTAGAAACTTCCGCACGAACATCGAGGTACAAGGTATGTGTTTGTAAAATAAAAAACTTTTTTTTTTTTTGAAAATCTATGTTGCTCAGACCTAGCTTATTAGCTGCCTAGCTTATATTGTGAACAAAATGCATTCTCAGTTCATCTGTCAAATGTGCCAGGGTCAGAAATAAAAACTACAGGAGAATTGTTGCTTAGGCTGTAAACCAGCCTTATGTTTTACATAAACATGCACAACTTCCATATCTCACAAGGATTAAACCTATATTTGCTACAAGCTTGCTAATTCTGGGCTTTTTCAACCAATATTAAATTTTGCATTACACATAAACATTACACACAGTTCACTTTCTAAGACAAAAAGTCAAGCATAAAAATTTGTCTGAGTACTCAATACACTCTTTATCTAGAACATTAAAACCACAGACAATGAGTAACTGATTCATTGTGTTGTTAAAGTGACAGTAAAAAAGGGTGGGATTAAGCACCAAGTGACCAGTTAGTCCATAAAGTTGATATACTGGAAATTGTAATGACTGAATGACTGGGTAAGAATCTCCAAAATTTTGGGTCTTCTTTGGTGTTTTTGGCATGCAGTGATGAATACCTACAGAAAGTGGTCAGATGAAGGTCAACTGGTTACAGGATCATTCACAAGGTAATGCAGGCTAGCCAAATGGGTCTGATCTCACAAAAGATCTACTATGCAACAAATTGCTGAAAACGTAATGTGACTATGATTAAAAAGGTGAGAGAACACAATGCATCACAGCATGTGATACTGACTTCTGTCCACCACTGAAAAATCCTACATGGCATGGCAACATCAGGATTAGACTGTGGATAAACTGAAGAAGGTGGCCTGGTCTAATGAAGCATGTTTATTTCACATCATGTGGATGGCTGAGTGCTTATGCTTTGCTCACTTTGGGATGAGATGACACCAGGGTGCACTATGAAAAGAATGCAAGCTGACAGTCGTAGTGCGATGCTCTGGGCAATGTTCTGTTAGAAAACCTTTGGTCCTGGCATTCACGTGGATGTTACCCCTTCATGGCAACTGCATTTCCTAATTGCGGTGGCCTCTTTAAGCAGGATAATACACTCTGCCGCACTGCAAAAATTGGTCAGGAATGGTTTGAGGAATCTGCGATGGCCTGGCGAGTTGTCCAGGGGGGTACTCTGCCCTCACCCAAAGACGGCTGAGATGGGCGCCAGCCTCCCCACAACCATAATTATGATTAAATGGTTTAGAAAATGAATGCATGATTTGAGGAATATGACAAAGAGTTTAAAAGTGTTAACTTGACCTCTCATTTTCTGTGATCTGTGAGATGTGCTCAACAAACAAGTTCAACCCATACAGGCTCCACCTTGCACATAGTGTTAACATCTTTCTACCAGTTACCATAACACAACATTAGAGGCCTTGTGTCCATGCCTCAGGGGGCCAGAGCCATTTTGGTACAAAGGACTACACAGTGTTTGACATGTAGCTTTAATGATACGGCTGATCAGTGTACAATGAATATAATCAGTTCATTGTAACTAGTTTAGTCAGATTGCTATGAAGTGCAATGTAACACCGTTACTGTAAAATACATTTGCCAAACAAAGATAGGAGTGTTTTAGATTCATAAAACATCGAAAAAAGTCTGACTGGGTGGTACAGTGGCTGTAAAAGCCACTTCTGACTCACAGCAAAAAGGCCTTGGGGTCGATCCCTGTGTGGGAGCTTCTGTGTGGAGTTTGCATGTACTGTGGTTTCCCCCAGTCCAAAAACATGCACATTGTCCCTAGGTGTGAATGTAAGTGTGAATAGTTAGTGTGTTAGTGTTGGTCCTGCAATGGGCTCCGACAACCCTCATCAAGGATAAAGCAGTTCAGAAAATGAAAATTAAATGAAAAAGTCTAATCATATGAATAGCTGTGTTTGACATTCAATGCAAGAGTTTTATTTTCTAAAGAGTTTGTTGAGTTTTTGTATGAGGTGTGAGTAAATCTGTGAAATGTGTGTAGAGTAAAAAAAAATAGTTTTTAGAAATGTTTGAAAGCTACTGTAAAAACGCAAAAACAACAATTGCATTTTGTAATTTTTGGGTAATGGATCAAAATAAGAATTGTATTCTCTTTTCTAAAACAAATTTACACCGCAAAAAGTGACTTTAGTAAATTTGCAGGAGTACTGCATATTTATTCAGCTTTTATTTGGATGTTTACAGGGAATAAATTTTTCATCTTTCAGTTTGTTGCAGTCGCAGCATAGCCAGTGTGCAATGGGCTGTAGGTGCTACTTACTGTAACTCCCAGACAACTCTCTCTCTCTCTCTCTCTCTCTCTCTCTTTCTCTGTGTGTGTGTGTGTGTGTGTTTGTGTATGTGTGCACATGTGTGTGTGGTAGAATTTGTCATAAAAAATATTTTACACAACCTCTTTGATCTGTGTTGCACTCTAGTAATTGTAATCACATGTGTGAATAGTGTATGCGCATGTGTTCTGTCTCAAATCCTGTCCAGCAGGTGTGTGTTCGTGTGTGAACATTTGTTCAGCCAGTGCAGGGGAGAGCTGCTCTGACAGAGTTCGAGACAGAGTGGAAGAGAGCCTGCGGCAAGTCAGTCTGTTCTCACTGTGAGGACTGACAGTGAGACAAAATGAAGAAAGACAGGCTGTTCCCCAAAACATTAGCCTTTGCTGCCCAGGGCTGGCACTGAAGAGAAGAGAGAGAGAGAGAGAGAGAGAGTGTGTGTGTGTGTGTGTGTGTGTGTGTGTGTGTGTGTGTGTGTGTGTGTGTGTACATGTGTGTTTGTGTATGTGTCACTAAGTGTCAGGTTTATTGTTTATTATTTATTGTTTATTCATGTCCCCATTAGCGGTTGCCTAGAGACCATTATTCTTTCCGCTTCTATTCTTTCTCTGTGGTGCACCTGCCGTGAAATAATAGTGTGTGTGTGTTTGTGTGTGTGTGTGTGTGTGTACACGTAAGTAAGTAATAGAGATAGATATGGGGCAATTCCTAGTGAATGCTTAGATACTATATGAAAGAAGTGCTAATTAGGTGTTGAAAAATCTTAGCTTCTGCTATTATCAACACATGAAAGATCAGAAACAAAGTAATTAGTCATTTTTGTTTAGAATGTCCTGCTAGTCCCTTTTTTTTTTTTTTTTTGATTGTTTTGTGAAATTCTGAAGTTTTAGCTGCTAAATGAATGGAATGAGAAATAAGTTACACAGTTACTGCTGTACAGAAGAGAGTTTCATTAGCCTAAATTACAATATGGAAATAAACAAAACAAAACATAAACAAAATTGAAATATGGCTACAGTGGGTTGTTTCTATTATCTTCTGTGTAGTTTTGATCCACATGCTGAGTTTTCAATTTGCAGCCTGCTGATTAAAAGAGCGAAGAAGGAGAAGAATATATTTGTCCTTTCCTCTCCCTCTGTCTTTGATGCATCCGGGTTGAGAAAGATACGAAAGAGAGGAAGTGTTGCGTTACCATAGTAACAGGCCTCTGGCGTATGGCAGTGTATCTTTCTGTCCATTGTCTTTACCTTAGTGACTTGTGCTTCAACATCCTAAGATACTGCCAATGATTTGTGTGTGTATGTGTGTGTGTGTGTGTGT
>JAQMYF010000012.1:39595079-39615065 GCA_030014195.1 Neosilurus mollespiculum | reverse complement strand
ACACACACACACACACACACACACACACACACACACACACACACACACACACACACACACACACACACAACCAAACAGACTCCTGCCAATAGGAGGTCACATAGATAACGTACTAATGAGCAAAATCCACATTCTGTGTGGTCCAGTGCTAGGCAACCTAAAGGCACTCTGAGTAAGAGATCATCATCCTAATAAGTCTAACAACAGTATAACAGTCTATATATGCTCTCCCTTCTCTCACATTATTTTACTCTAATAGTCATCCTCCCACCCTTCTACCCTTGCTGATTATTTGTCCATTCTTGAGAATAACACAAAAGTTTCAAGAAAGTGAAAATAAAATCGCATGAGTAACTGCCCATAGTAAGTGTACATACCACAGGTGTCAGAAACCATAGCTCTCCTGGTGTTTAGGTCCAGTAACCTTGGTGCTTGACAACCAAGCAGGAGGCAGTGGAACAACCTATTGATTTACAGAAGCGACTGCAGTAAGCTAGAGTGTGTCTCTCTGTATGACTTTGAACAAGGTGTAATTCACTGTTATTTACACATTGAAGAAAAATACAGTGAATTGTATGTGTTGTAAATACATATTTTAAGAGTGGAGGAAAGTGCCTGCAAGTGTGACTATGTAAGAGTCACAACCTCAAGGAGATTAGTGACTGTAAGGTGGTGTCAGTGGATAGTGATTCTAGAGAGCACTGAATGGTAGTCTGAGGGACAACATTAAAGGAGAAGGAGAGGAGTAGAGTGAGAAGTGAACCAAAAATCAGATGGTGAAAGTTAAGGAGGAAGACTGCGGTATAAAATTTAAAGAGGAGGTGAAATAGCTGTTGGGTAGCAGCGAGGGGATGCTGGATGACTCAACAGCTGTGGTGAGGGGAAAAACTACAAATGTACTCATGGAGGCATCTGGACAGAGGAAGGAGAACAAAGAGGCTTGATGGTGGAATGAGGAAGTTCAGGAAAGCATCAAGGGGAAAAGATTAATGAAAAAGAAGTGGAACACTCAGAGAGATGAAGAAAGTAGACATGAGCCCAAACAGTACAAAGAGATGTGGCACAAGGTGAAGACAGGGGTGGCAAAAGCTAAGAAAGAGCCATTCTTGTGCAAAAAAACTGAACACGATGGATGGAAAAAAATGACTTATAATGTCTGGCCAGACAGAGAGATCGAGCATGGAAAGATGTATTGCAAGCTAGAATGTTAAAGGATATACATGGTAATGTGCTGACAAGTAAGGGGAGTGTGCTGGGAAGGTGAAAACAGTATTTTAATGGCTGATAAATGAAGGAATAGGAAAGAGAGACGGCTGGAGGAAATGGAGAAAGTGAATCAGGAAGTCCGAGGGATTAGTAAGGATGACGTGAGAGCAGCTGTGAGGAGGATGAAGATTGTAAAGGGAGTTGGTGCAGCTGATATACCAGTGGAGGCATGGAGATGTTTAGGCGAGATAATGGTGGAGCTTTTAACCAGACTGTTCAGCAAAATGTTGCAAGGTGAGAGGACACCTGAAGAGTGAAGAAGAAATGTCCCTGTAACAAGTTTCAAGAACTGGGGAGATGTGCAGATTTGCAGTAACTACAGAGGCATAAAGTTGATGAGTCACAGCATGAAGATATGGGAATGAGTAGTGGAATCCAGGCTGAGAGGAGAGGTGGTCATCTGAGAACAGCATTATAGTTAACCTGTTAACTGACAGCTCTCTGCCACTTCCTGCGATTTTCCTTGGCATTGACCAGAATGGACATAATTGGAAATTAATTTGTTAGAGGCACTGTACAGTGTTTAGGAGTGTTTGGGGGGTAGAGTGAAAAAGGCCAGACTGAGATGGTTTGGGCATGCGCAGAGGAGGGATGAAGGGTATATTGTTAGAAGAATGTTTTTTTGTTTGTTTGTTTGTTTTTTGTTTGTTTTTTTTGTTTGTTTGTTTGGTGGGGGGGGTTAAACTGCAGTGAAGCTGAAAGAAACTAAAAGAATTTCTTTGGTTATTGAGATTATGTTTGGGTAAATCAGGATTTGAAAACTAGTGGTTGATTAATTTACAAAGGAGTAATTAATAATTTATTTTAAAAATGATTATTAGCAATATCACTCTGACTATGAAGATAGACAATGTTTGCTGCTATTTTAAATGAATGTCTTTTCATTATCCTGATATGAGGAGGAAATAAAGAAATACAGATCTACCAGCCCTAAATACACTGTAAATGTACTAGTTTAAGGTACAAGCATGGCACATTTTCCCTGTTACAGTTAGTGTTTGAATTTGACCAGCCTATTATGTAGGCTTCAAAACTAAAGAGATTTCGGTTTTGTTTATCAGGCTTCTGGATTACTAAACACATTTAAATGTAAGGTCAGAGTTTTCGATTTAATATAGAGGTCACAACAACAATTATGACAGTAGCAGAAAGTTTAAAAGAGCTCATCAGTTTCAGTGCATGCCATTAAGTGAATGTCACCCTTATTTCTCCAGTGGTACATGTGATACACAGGCGAGTGTTTGAACAATGACTCACATGCTGCTGCTGCTTTTGCACATGATTGTGTCATGTGTCAAGGGTAAACCATGCTTTTCTGCTTCATATCAGGCCATAATCATGGTTCTTATGCGTCTTTCAAAACTGGATGTGACAGTGGAAAAAGACACCACTATCAAGCATATGTCCTGATTATTTAAAAAAATTAGTGATGAAATGACAGTTTACCCTTGCCATTGGACTGGTATGCTAATGGAAGAAATATACCTAAAGGCCCAGTCTCATTTGGGCGATTCTTTGGCATCTGCCTGTGATTTTTTTGAGTTGGTGACTGTGATGATCTGTGATGATTGGCAGTGGTTGGCAACCATTTTTAACTGTCTTCTTTGTAGTTGGCACCCATATCGCTAACCATCCCCAACTATGGTCGCAAACAGTCATGGACACTTGCAGATTGTCTGAGACTGTCTGAGACTTTGTTGGCTACAATCAGCGAATGTGGCCAAGCTGATATCTGTGACCATAATGCTCAGATGAAAATCTCTGATGGTCGGCAACTAGGTCTGAGACTGTCTGCAACTAAGTCCCCAACTATCTGCAACTACTTGTGATCGACCACAACGGTCTCAGACTGTCAGCACTATAATCGCGGATAGTTGGCAAAGGTCACCGATTAGTAGATTATCGTGTGTAATCGTCCAAAATTCGTCCACAACAGGTGGATTCCTTGCTGACAGTTATTGACAATTGGTGATATGATTGATGATATCGGTCGCAGACCTCTCACGCTCACTCCTGACCTAAAAATTGATCGAGATCTCGTTACCGCCCAAATGAGATCGGAGCTTTAGGCTTACTTCATTCATTCATTCATTTTCTAAACCGCTTATTCCTAATTATGGTCACGGGGAGGCTGGTGCCCATCTCAGCCGACTCTGAGTGAAGGCAGGATCACACAGAAGGGCAAGACACACACAACCATTCACACTCACACCTAGGGGTGATTTGGAACAGCCAATTAGCTTACTGTGGGATGCCGAAGCTAAACAGTGCACCACCGTGCCGCCCCAAATATCCATTTGGGGACATTTTCCCCAAAAAATATGGGAATCTGACACAGCTTCATCAGACTCACACTACACTTTCCAGCATGCACCTCACTGACCACTGTCATCTGATTACTGACTCACACATCACATAACAACTACACCTGTCTGCACTCACATTATCAGTCACAGTAGTTAAGCACTTATTGTGAAGTACTGTTTCTGTGTCATAGCTCCAGCACTCCTTGTCTCTAGTGTTTTGGATATTTCCTGCATGACCTGTTTTTTGCTCTCTTGTTCTCAGTTCTATGCCTAGACTCTGACAATGTGATCCAGTGTTTGATCTATGCCAGCCTCATCTACTATGTTACTGCTCTTCCTCTGAAAGACTGTCTGCCCAGCTGCCCAACGTCTGCTTGTTTAACATTTGTGAAATTGAACTGTTTGTCTGGTATTCAGAAAGGACTGTGTTTATCTGCAATTTGCATCCGTCTAACTCCTCACCACTAAGTGGTGTAAGAGAAACACTGCATTAAGAACCATAGAACCAAAGATTGTAAGTTCCAATAAGCTATCGGATGAGTAGGGTAGTAGACAGGACAAAAAAAATTGACTGTTAAAACTAAATATCAACACATTTCAACAAAGCTAAAATTGCCTCAGAATCACATCTCTGAAGTGTTTTAGGTAAGTTAGGCTAACAGGTTAGGCTACTGTGTACGTGTGTGTGTGTGTGTGTGTGTGTGTGTGTGTGTGTGTGTGTGTGTGTGTGTGTGTGTGTGTGTAGCTTTATGAGAGCAGGAAATGCTGAGGCAAAGTGCTGAGACTCAGGTCTTTAATAATTCATTTGAGCTTTGCCTGGTGTTAAGCACTGTTAATGAGTCAAAGCTTACCTCTATTCATATTGTAATTGGCTCTGCATGCGTGTCCAACCCTGCAGATAGCGCCAACAAGCACTAGCTCCCAAATACACTGATTGGGAACAAACCAATGCAAAATATCTGGTGTGGGAGGAGTTCGGTGAGGGCCTGGAAAGCGACTATCGGTCGGCCTCGAAAAGGTTCTGGACCACCATCCGACGCCTCAGGAGTTCTTAACAAATACTGTTTACAGTGGAAGTAGGGAGCTGCTCACCTCGACTGGGGATGTTGTCAGGAGGTGGAAGGAATACATTGAGGACCTTCTCAATCCCACCAACACACCCTTCGTGGAGGAGGAAAACCCTGGGGGTTCGGGTGGGGGTCTGCCCATTGCTGGGGCTGAGGTCGCCAAGGTGGTCAAAAAGCTCCTTGGTGGCTGGGCTCCAGGGGTGGATGAGATCTGCCCTGAATATCTCAAGGTTTTGGATGTTGTAGGACTGTCTTTGTTGACACGTCTCTGCAACATTGCGTGGTCATCAGGGGCCGTACCTCTGGATTGGCAAACCAGGGTGGTAATTCCCCTTTTTAAAAAGGGGGACCGGAGGGTGTGTTCCAACTATCGTGGAATCACACTCCTCAGCCTACCCGGTAAACTCTATGCAGGAGTACTGGAGAGGAGGATCTGACCGATAGTTCAACCTCGAATTCAGGAGGAACAATGTGGTTTTTATCCTGGCTGCTGCACTCTCGACCAGCTCTATACACTCTACAGGATCCTGGAGGGGGCATGGGAGTTTGCCCAATCTGTCCACATTTGATTTGTGGATTTAGAGAAGGCTTTCAACCAAGTCCCCCGGGCTATCTTGTGGGGTGTGCTCTGGGAGTACGGTGTACCGGACCCGTTGCTACGGGCCATTAGGTCTCTGTACCACCGAAGCCAGAGCTTGGTCCACACTGGTAACAACAGGTCAAATTCATTTCCGGTGAGGGCTGGAGTCCACTAAGGCTGTCCATTGTCAATGGTTCTGTTCATAATTTTTATGGACAGAATTTCTAGGCACAGCCAAGGCATTGAGGGGTTCTGGTTTGGTGGCCATTGTATCTTATCTCTGCTTTTTTGCAGATGATGTTGTCCTTTTGGCTTCATCGAGCAGGGACCTTCAGCTCTCATTGGAGCTGAGTGTGAAGCGGCTGGGATGAGAATCAGTACCTCCAACTCCGAGGCCATGGTTCTCAGCCGGAAAAGGGAAGTATGCACCCTCCAGGTCTGGCACGAGGTCCTGCCCCAAGTGGAGGAGTTTAAGTATATTGAGGTCTTCTTTACGAGTGAGAGAAGGATGGAGCAGGAGATCAACAGGCAGATTGGTGCAGCCTCTGCTGTAAAACAAAGCTTTGGGTAGTGACCAAAAGAACAAGATCGTGGATGAAGGCGACTGAAATGAGCTTCGCAGGGTGGCGGGGCTCTTCGTCAGAGAAGCTCAGCCATCCGGGAGGAGCTCGGAACCGCTGCTCCTCCGCATTGAGAGGAGCTAGTTGAGGTGGATCAGGCATTTGATTAGAATGCTTCCCTTACACCTACTTGGTGTGGTGTTTTAGGCATGTCCAACTGGGAAGAGACCCCGGAGTCGACCCAGAACATGCTGGAGGGACTATGTCTCTCGGCTGGTCTGGGAATGCCTCAGTGTCCCCCCGGAAGAGCTGGAGTAAGTGGCTGGGGGAGAGGGACGTCTGGACCTCACTGCTTAGGCTGCTGCTCCCGCGACCCAAACCCGGATTAAGCAAAAGAAGATGATGGTAATGATGATGGGGCAACATATCAAGTCATCAAAAAAAATGTATTGTAACTATGTTATTATACATTGTGTTATTAAAGTCTGCTATGACTAATACGAAACCTCATATATTCAGTCATATCATACAATCATATAATAATATAAACAGTCATATAATCAAACTTCAATAATCTATTTGGTCATTCTTTCCATTGCAACAGCTCTGCATTGTACTGTGAATATTAGCCTTGATTTTATGTACCAGAGAAGGGATCAGTGGAAAATGTTTCCAAGCAACAAGAAGCATTAGCTGACATTCATATGCATTAGTGATTTTTCTTGCCTTTTCTGGTTCACTCTGTTCCCATACTGATGATGTATATTGTGTGTCCAGACACTTAACCTGAAAAATCTTGCTTTTTTAGTGGATTTAAAGGAATACTTTAGCATTTCTAACCTAAATGAGGTGGGATAATAGTAGTGTGTATTTCAGAGGTGTGGCTATTAAGTAAGGGGACTTGCTGTAATTCATTTTTAATGAAGAAAACCCAGTTCCACAAAAGTTGGGATGCTGTGTAAATAAAGATAGGACTATCCAGTTTGTCACTAGCACTCAATTCAAAAGCCAGGATCTCTGTTTACTGTGTTCAAAGACAATGAATTCTGGAAATGTTCCTGCTGATTACCATGACAGATCTATGCCTTCATTTAATGCAGTGCCTCTCGAAACTCAGGGGATGCCAATATTGATTTTGGACCTTGTTCTTTGCGCACACAGGTTTTTCCAGATTCTCAGAATCATTAGATAGTATTGTTACTGTTGATGATGAGCTGTTAAAAGTCTTCATGATTTTACATTAAAGAACATTATTCTGATATAGGTCCACAATTTTTAGATGCAGTTTCTTTTGCAGAACCTCTGCCCAGATGTTCTGTTTATACCCAATCATGTTACTGACCTATTGCCAACTAACCAAATTGTTGTTGCCCTGTCCCAACTTGTCTTACTGCCAGCAGGTTCAAAACATAGTAGTGACATAGTAGAATGTTTCAATTTCAGCATTTGATGTTTTCTGTACTGTATAGTTAGTACAAATCACTTTTTACAAAACTTGTGTGCACCTTGAACATGTGTGCATGTGACATGCATTCTATCCCATAAACTTCATTGGCATCTGAAAATAATCAGTACCTGTTCTGTTTACTTTCACCAAAAAAATCCAAATTGATGCCTGTGCTTATGCAGATGTTTATGCTCACATACTGCCCAATGTAAATTACTTAACATACCAACTTACATAAGCCCAGTCTCACTACTGAATATCCACACTTTTATATTGTATATTTACACTGATCAGCCATATCATTAACACCACCTGGCTGATCTGCATCTAGGTAGCCCTATACCCAGCAAGCAACAATGCACTGTGTGTTCTGACACCTTTCTATCATAGCCAGCATTAACCGATTCAGCAGTTTGTATTACTGTAGCTCATCTCTGGGATCACACTAGATGTACTAGCCTTCACTCCCCATACACTTTACTGAGCCTTGCCAGTTCACTGGTTGTCTTTCTTGAACCACTTGGTAGACACTTACGGCTGCATAACAGGAAATCCCACAAGATTTTCTATTCTGAAAATGAATAGACCCAGTCATTTAGCCATCACACTGTGGCCCTTGTCAAAGTCACATCTAAGCACAAGAACTTGCTCAGTTTTCCCTGCCTTCAACACAACTTGGTAGGAGCTGCTGTAATGAGATAAAGGCTATTCACTTCACCTCTCAGTAGTAATAATGTTTTTAATATTATGGGTGATCAGTGTACTGTATATATGTGTGTATTACACATATGTGAATACAGACAAAAACCCAGCAAATATTTTTATATTTTGTTACCACAAACAAAATATAAAAATGTTTATATTTTGTCCATAAATGTTTATGTGAATTGTGTGTTTATGCTTTAACCTTTTTGGTATTTACTGCTAAGTCTGTAAAACCCTTTCAGAAAGTTGATCGTTATCCGGCCAGACTAGGCCTGATCTTTCACCAGAATTAGTGGTTGGAGTGTGGGTGGAGTTTTCAAAAAATCAACACATGGTTATTGCCATAGCACACTAATTTGCTTAAAAGTGCGTTGGTGGTGAAATGATTTGCCCACATCTGCTCCTTCTGTTCACATCCTGTCTGTTTCATGTTCAGCTGGCTTTGTTAGGTCATATTTCCTCTGCCTTGTGTAAATTTTCTAATCTGTTATATTCATGTCCTTATCATTATACTCAGATATGACTCTACAAAGTAGGCCCATGTTCCTCCATGCTTCGTCTCTCTTTTCACTCTCAAACCAGAAAACATATCTAATGAAAATTACATCTGCTGTTCAGTTTACCACGTTAATTGCCCATATCCCCATGCTCCTACTACAAACTCTTGCTAAAGCATGCCTCCATCTGCTGAAACAAATTTTATTTACATATATGAATAAATATTTTGTTGTGTATACAGTTTATTGACAGAATTTGACACTAGTGGTTAGACTTGAATTGAAGTTGAATTGAAACATGTTTATTGATATTTTTCTCAGTAAAGGAAAGTTCAGTAGAATATTGTATAGTTTCATGTAAATGCATTAAATACAAGCTGCCAGGAAGGTGCAAAATGAAGCTGAAATGAAAGTTCAGGGTGCATAAATGTGTGCTCCCTCTCTGGTTCATAGACAGCCTATCATATCCCTTGATAACAGCATGCATTTAAAGTGACAGATTGACATGTGTGATTTAACTTGTGTGACAATAAGTAGTACCACTGACATGTAGCACAATAACAGAAGTAAGAGAATGAGGAGTGTTTCACCCAGGTCTGAAATATACTTGGGGTGGCTGGTGGAAAAAATACAGCATTACCTACTGGATTTCAGATGGCATGGGAATCTGCTCCACTTGCATGGAATGAAACTTGCTTGCACTGTTCACAAGCTTTAAAAAACAGACTTTTTTGTTTTATTTCATTTTTCATAATAAATAGTCAATTTAAATAAATAAAGATAAAAGACATGCACATGAAATAGAAGAACCACATGTACACAGACTGTTAATGTTCTTTTAATTATCTATTATACTGTCCCCCATGACTAAGCTGAATCACACATACACTACAGATATGGTGGGCTGCAACTAGTTTCAAAAAATAAAGAAAAGCATTTCTTTAGAGGAACAGGCTGTGATATGAATGGCAAAGAATGATTGACAGAATGCCTCTTTCCAAACAAATAATTTGAATGATACACCATTTTCCATGCTAGACATCACTGCACATACCAGCTTAAATTGAGTAGAGTCACATGGTTGAATGACGATTACCTGATGTTATATCTGCGTCAGAAACTGATTAGTGCGTCATTTCACAGAGGTATTTATAAATAGCTGATAAGACTGTTATAGCAGTTCCAGGCGTGGCTGACAGAGTGTAACTGATACCTCACCCCAAGCAGGTGTGCTTTATGTATTTGGTCTTCTCAACAGAGGAAGAAATAGGAAAGTGATGTCATGGTTTTATACATGATAAAGTTTATGCAGAGCTGCAAAGTCATGTCTCCCTTATTAGTAGAATTATCAGTAACAGAGGTAAAAAACATTTGCAATATATATTATTATATTTATTATAATAATATTAATATCAGGCACTATTGTCTGAGATGTAGATTTGTAGAGTATAGTGTTTAAAGTGTTAAGGATGCATGTGCCATGGTTGATGAACACGAGATGTGTTTTCACTGGTTGGAGCAGGGAGCTGTAGTGATGCCAGTCCTCTGTCCCCGCTCTTTTCCTGCTGTGCCACACAGCGCCCCAACTGGCCAGCCTGCTCAGTGCCAAATGTAGCTGCGGCACAGGGGAGAACAGCATGACTCTCTCCTCATCAGCACCCGCAGCTCTGCATTATTGACATCCACTACACAGGACGTGCCAGTCAGCTCACAGCACAGGTGGGGGCTCAGGGACTGGAAAAGACTGTAGCCTGCTGTTATAGGCCAGCAATTTGTCACTGCCAGTGTGTTTGTGTGTGTGTGTGTGTGTGTGTGTGTGTGTGTGTGTGTGTGTGTGTGTGTGTGTAGGAAAAGGGGGTGGATGGGATGGGGAGTGGGTGGATTGTAGTATTAATAGGGTGGTAAATATTTTTAAGCGATTTATTAAAGCTAGTCAATAACTTGTTGGTTTAGGGGTCATGTACATTGGATGGTTTGTATCAGATTGATTCTTAGTAGATGTTAAAGTTTGCACATATGCTGAATAATTTGTGTCAGTTAACAAGTTTAAGAGACATAAATATTTGTTGAGGAAACAATCACTGGACTTGTAATTACATAAAAAAATCTGTACACAATTGGATAATTAATTTAGTTTGTCCTTAATAAGAAATCATCATCATTGTCTTCTTTCAGGCTGTTTCCTGATTGGGAAGTAAAATTCTCCAGAGCCAATGCAATGTACTCACTCACTCATCTGCTGAACCGCTTAATTCTACTTGGGTTGCAGGGAGGCTGGTGCCTATCTCAGTTCCCAGCTAACACTGGGTGAAGGCAGTGTACATCCTGAGCAGCTTGCCAGACCATCAGCTGACAACACACACAACCATTCGCACTCATACTCAAACCTAGGATGTTTTTGGAACAGCCAGTTAGCCTAATGTACATGTCTTTGGGCTGTGAGAGGAAACTTGAGCACCCAGTGGAAACCTACGCAAGCATGGGGAGAATATGCAGACTCCACACAGAAACGCCCAAGCCCGGGATTCGAACTCAGGACATTTTTGATGTGAGGCGTGCTGTGAGCTTAATTAGAAACTGCGACCTCTGGTTATGTAATGGTTCTGTATGTAATATGGTGAAAATAGCTAATCCTAAATAACAGTTTGATTAAGCACCAACACTATTACCATGTCTCTGTATAAATACTTGCATATTCTTACAGTAATAGACCAAATTTTTCACTTGTTTTATGACTCCCCATTCTTGTAAAATTTCCACACCACTCCCTTTACTGAGTGAAGCTTTTCCTTTGCATGAAGGGTTTTCCTCAAGCAGAGGAAGAACATGCAAATTACACACAGAAATCCCCGAGCACGGAACTTGAACCCAGAACCCAACACCGGATGTGCAAACCACTACGCCAACGCACCTCCCAAAAACTAAATAGGGCTTTCAAATTCTGGTTCTTTTGTGCTTACAGGGTATTTCTTTACTCATACCATCAGTTTATGGTACTCATACTTTCAGAATTACACTGAATGCAAAAGGCAGTGTGCAAAGTAAATGTTAACAAAAAAATAATTGTTCAAAGTTTGCATCATTTCTAAAAAGCTATGTATTTATTTATTTGCTTAAACACATCTGTTTAACATCATACAATTGTTTTCCTGTCCATTCAACTCTTCATAGTTAATATCAGTTTTTTGATGGGGTCACATGAACTTATGTAGCACATTTATTAACTATGGAAATGGTTCACAAGAGTGATTCTCTTTATTCTGCTTTCCAAACTGTCAAACAAAGTGTCTGTCTTTAGGTGGAATCACCTGATGAACCATTAAACACAAGCTGAAAAATGAGTTCAGGCAGACTGGTTTATTACATAAAACTGTCGAACTCATGCATTTGAATACAAGCTATCTGAGTCTGAAAGCATGTAATCAAACTCAGGACAGCTTGAGCTTCCTATTTCAGAGTGCGTGTTTTTGTGTGGAGTGTGCATGTTCTACCCGTGCTTATATGGGTTTCCTCTGGGTACTCCGGTTTCCTCTCACAGTCCAAAGACTTGCACATAAGACCTGTTGCAGATTGCCCTAAGGTGTGAGTGTGAGTTAAATTAAACTGAACTTTCACGTGACGTGATTTGAGCAATTACCAAGATACTGTTGATTTACAGATACCGCCAAGCTTTGTGTTTCCGAAACGTTTGACATTCCCTGAGTATTTATTTGTATACGTTAAACTTTAAACAAAAGTCTGTGTTCTATGCTTGCCGCATGATAATAATAATAATGGTAATAATAAGGTAATAATAATAATTATTATGATAATATAAGCTACTTCTTCTCCATTTTCTATGCCGCTTATTCCTAATTACATTCATGGGGAGGCTGGCGAGAGCTGGTCATCTTAAACTGGATTATTTAGGCTCCCGAGTGGCGCATTGACAAGGTGTGCGACTATCAACCCGGAGATCACAAGTTAGAATCCGGATTGATGCCACAGCCATCCGTGACTGGGAGCCTATGGGAGCTAATTGGCCGAGCTCTCACGGGAGGGAGGGATAGCATATACTCATTTTGCTGTCACTCACAGCGATCACCAGCCAGTGATGGGCCTGTGAGCTCATTCGTACGAGGGGGCGGATAGTGCGTTCCATCCAAGTGTGTTAGACTGCCCCCAAATACAAATGCACAGCAGTTTGAAAAAAGGCGAATGGCAGCATTGCATGTCACGGAGGGGGCATGTGCATGTTTACGCCCCTCCCTGGTTGGTGGTGGTCATGTGATAGGGAAGGCAATACTTGATGGGCGGTAATTGGATATGACTAAAATTAGGGAGAAAAATTGTGGGTTGGAATGGATTATTTGGGAGGGTGGTCAACTAATTTTTTTTAATTATTATTATTTTTAAATTGCCTAGTTGTGTAATTTTCCTTAAAATAATTTATTTACAATATTGTGTTAGTAGCAATAATTTGGAATTGTTTCATTCTACCAGAATTTAGCTGCATTTTGGATGCTGGCTCACTACAAGTTGAATTTATCAGCAGTAGCTGAATTAAACAAAAAGAATGACTCATTTGTTCTGGTGAACTGGTACAAATGACTTACTAAAAAGAGTTATTTCAAAAGAATGATGCTTTCGCGTACTGCCCACCACCAAGGTGGAGCCGTTGTATTGACTGATCTCAGCTTGAACTCTGCAATGTGTCGGCATCATTTATCTAAGAGACAGGAATGATGGAAAATTCTCTGATGAGCTGCTCTCTACTAGACTAGATTTAGAATGAGTGGAAAGTATGAAGAGATCAAACTGAGTTGATTTCTCATTTATTTACTAAATATTTGACATCTTGGGGCTGAACCCTGCCTTCACCCAGAGTTGGCAGAGAGCTTCCCTGCAACCCTAGTAGGATTGTTCAGGGAAAGGAATTAATGAATATTGGAGCTGATATTTGGCATATTGTTGAGGTTGGCTCTCTAAATTTTTATTCAGATAGAGGTATTTGCTTAATTATGTGTTTGTGTGTACACATGCATGCCTGTTCCACCTTGTCCCAGTTTATATGTTTACCAAAATCCATGTGCAAAATTGACCCTTTTGCATTTTCCATGCTCTAATTCACATGAGCCCTGTGATGGCCTGGCGAGCTGTCCAGGGTGTAGCCCGCCCTCGCCCAGAGTCGGCTGAGATGGGCGCCAGCCTCCCCTCGACCCTAATTAGGAATAAGCGGTTCAGAAAATGAATGAATGAATGAATGAATTCACATGACGAATCCATGATGCTGTAAATATCCTTGCAGTAAACATGGTTTCATCAAAGTAACAGTAAGGTTGTTAAAAACCTATTATGGATAAATATGGCAATGGAAAATTAAGCATTTGGCATTTAATTAAATACCTATTATTAAGAACATAGTGCTCGTGGCATGCATTAGACCATACTTGAATGCAATGCGGAGATAATTTTTATTTTGTAATATAGTATGAACATTTTTGAAACCTGGTGTGTGATTGTAATTAAAAGAAATGGGAAAAAGTCTGACGTTATAGAGATGCCAGTATGCATCACTCTTTTTGTAATGTATTCGCTAACAACCATTCAAATTTACACCTGTGCAAAATTTAGAGTAGCCAGTTGCTGCATTACTTTGGACTGTGGGAGGAAACCAGAGCACCAAGAGAAAACCCACACAGGCACAGTGACAACATGCAAACTCCATTCAGAAAGGTCCTGTGGCACAAACCCCAAGCCAAGCCAGGGATGTAAAATGCCAGTGTTGGTGGAGAAAAGAGAGCCCTGAGAGACAGGAAGCTGGAGCTTTTATATCCTGTTGGGCATTGGGTCCAGGTGCTCTCAGTTAGGCAACACCTTAAGAAGAAATGAGAAACACTATTACTATACTGACAGTCATTAAAACTTTGAGAGAGAAATTTCTGTATATCTGTACTGAAATTTCTCTCTCAAAGTTTTAATGACTGTCAGTCATTCAGTTCACGTCTGAATCGTGATTCTTATTTATTAGCATTCTGAATCGATCCAAATTGTCAAGAATGGATTTTTAAGATCACGTTTTTTCGAGCATTTCCAACCTTACTCACAGCGCGTACCGTTTGTCCAGACACGGCCTCCATCTTGAATTGTTCCAGTGAATGGCAGGTACAGAACTAGCTTTTAGCCTAGCTTTGACATGGATGAGGAAAAAGAAATACAGCCAGCGCCGTCTTTGCTCAAGGAAAATGCTTGCACTTCAGATTTTACAATTTCCGGGTAAGAAGCAGCTTGACATGACACATGCGGTGAGCAAAAAGAAAAAGTCAAGTGTTTTGGGAACACTTCACATCCCCGAGCCGACATCTTACCCCATCACCCGGAGCTAAAAGAACTGGAGCAGCAGGCACGACCAACTCCTGACTAACACACACTCCATCACTTCACTAAACTCCCAACCAACTCTGAATGAGCAAAGCGGATCAGTACATCTACTAAACCAGCTGTCTAGTAATATAATTTCTTTCTTTCTTATAGAGGAGTTGTTCCTAGAATAAAGAAGAATGTAGTTACTCGTGAAATTGGCTCCCTTTGTTTGTAATGATTATGAATCAAAAATCAGTTTGAATCAAAAATCGATTCTGAATCGAATCATCACCCCAAGAATGGGAATCGAATTGAATCGTGAGTTGTTGTTAGATTCACATCCCGAGTTGGGAGGATACCATGTGGCTTTATTGATGATAGTACTCGGGCACTTGAGAAAATGATGAGTTGTCATTTTGTTATGCTTTATTGCACATGTGTAGGTCACTTGATGAAAAATGGAACAAAATCAGTTTGAGCAAAACACAACGTGTATCTGCACAACTTGAGGAGTGGTTTGGAAAGCCCATAAAGGCTCAAAAATTACCATTATTGTTAGTCTAGTGCACGTCATAATACCACGTCTATCATGTGAACGACGTCTCCAGGCAATAGGTATGGTGGAACCCGGGTTGAGCTACAGTGAGGTAGCAAGGCGTATGGGCTGTACACAACCCACCATCAGACACCTGATTGACTGCCACAACATAAAAGGGTCAGTAAATGACAGGCCATGTCCAGGGTGAGAGAGAGTGACAACTTCCGAACAGGATCACTACATCCAGTTACAGCACTTGCAGGACTGGTTTTGCCATGCTATATCACCACAAATCACCGCCTGTATCAACACAAACTGAGGCCATACCCGATACTGACTGTTGTGACTTTCTTTTTGGCAGGTGCCATTTTGTTTTGTTGTTTTTGATGTGCATAATTTATTGTTGTTTTTATAGGCCAACATGCTAAACAAATTATCCATATTACAAAAATCCAGTTTTGGGTACCAGACTAAAAATTCTGTAAAAATTATGGTCTCAAAGTTTTTAATGACTGTCAGTGTACCACACTATATCGTCACCAAGCAGCAGCCTAACAGGACCATCACATTAATCAGTTACACTGTTTAAATTTTTAATCTTTTTTGCTGTGTAAGCATTTTTTTCCCTTTCAAAAAGAATAGTTAAATATTATTATTATTATTATAAATTTTTTATAAATATTAAATATTCAAAAAATAGCCTCACAGAATTGTTGACAATGCTTTAACTGAATTTACTGATATAATTAATTTCTTTTAATCCTACACCAGTTCACTTGTAAAATCTTTAAAAAAAAAAAAAAAAAAAAAAACTGTGAAAACTAACAAAAAGAAGGCCACATGCTGCTTCATTTTTTAAAAGTCATGTTAATAAAAATTCCCATGCCTTTAACTTCACCCTGTTGAGAGGGAGCAGATGTTTGGGGAAAAAGCGATAAAGTAAAAATGAAGGCTAGATGAGGAGGCAAGAAAGGTGTTCATAAATTGAGGGAAGGGTGTTCCATGCTGAGCTATTTAAACACACACACACACACACACACACACACACACACACACACACACACACACACACACACACACACACACACAAACAAAACAACTACAGAATACATGCCAGAAGAGAATTTAAGATTTGATAAGCTAATTAAGGTGTAGGCTGAAAGGCATTGTTTTTTTTTAGGGAGTATGCAATGTGTGTGTGTGTGTGTGTGTGTGTGTGTGTGTGTGTGTGTGTGTGTTCTGTAATGATTTATAATTCTCTGTGATCTAAAGCAATGTATGAATATTTTGTAGCACAACCACCTGAGCTGTGGAAGAACACACATTAAATAATATCATCCCTTCAAGGAACTTCTGTGCTAATTGAAAACAACAAAGCCTTATTCTGATCTTTCTTAAGGAAAATCTTTTTTTGGTGTTGGGGTGTTTGACAATATATGGGTGTAAGCATGCGTGTCTGTGTGTGTGTGTGTGTGTGTGTGTGTGAGTGAGTGAGTGAACGAGCCAGCGAGCGAGTGAGAGAGAGAGAGAGAGAGAGAGAGAGAGAGAGAGAGAGAGCTGCTGTAATATTATATTAGTTTCAGCAGCAGTGTTATTCGAATCTCTAGATTCTGTTAGAATTCCCCAAATCAGTTGTGCTGCTAGTACATATAAGGGAAGAGTCTTTCAATACTCTGTATAATTTGCTTTAGTAAATTGTATCACAAGTGAAATAGTAATACTTTGTACTATCTAGATTAGGAATGACTGGTTTCTATAATGTCTACAACTACTATATAATGTCTAGGATTTGTAGGAACTTATACACTACATGAAGTCATGTCGCTCTGTTGTTTTCTTAATCAGTTTTTTTTTTTTTTTTAGTTTAAATGCTAGTTTATGCTCCTCCAAAGGGTGAGAAAAGCAATGCAGAGATAGCAGGTGTAATTCAGCAATTCATTCCTCAAAATGAAAATGAAATTGTCTACAATGAGGTGTGAAATGGGCTGGCAGAAGCTTTGTCTCTGCTTGAGGAAAGAGATAGATACGTTGAGGAGAGGTTGTCTGTGATGCAGGGCGGGAAACTGTGACCAGCACTGCATTCTCACTGACAAAACCATTTATTTACTGCTACTATGTTATAGTAGTGTGTCATGTTTGAATGGGAACAAAACTGTAGAGGTGAACATTATTCTATCTCCTGGCAACCTAGTAACATGAACAGGAAACTTTTGCCATGGCTCCAGTGGGAGACATGTCACTGGTCATGACAGTGCTGGTGGTGACAACGTGCTTCCCACAGGTCTGAAATGTAGCTGGCAGAAGGGCCAGCATTACCAGCCAGAACAGAAATAATCTAGGGCATGTGATTCCGAGCGCTTTGGCATCTGCTTTGCTTACATGAATTTAGATCTGCCCCACTCATTTAAGATTTCATTTTTTGACTTACAAAAAAGGAGGAAAAACAAAACAATTTGCTTTATTATCTTTTTAATCTGCAACTTCTGATAATGAAAAAAAATGCACTATTAAATTCTACAACGAATACATACAACATTCCTGATGAATTGATTCCCGAGGGCTGGACAGAAAGAACTAACAACGAATGAAAACAAATCACAACAGTTTGATAACTTAGCATTAAGAAACCAGAGCAAATGCTAAATGAATATTAACAACTGTTTTAACAGATGGATAACGAGCTGTGCCTGATCCACGAATATAACCCGATCATGTCACGTTTGTATGCAAGTACAAAACATTTGCTGTCTGACTGAACAAATTGCATTAGTCCTGAAGATGCCCAAAATGTTTGGGTTGGAGCAGGTGCCCCAGAAGAAACAGCCATCCCTCAGGCAAACATGCAAGGCTGCATCTCCACCATCCACACCTTTACATGAAGAAGCAGCTGCATCCCAAGAAGCCTCAAGATCCAGGTCTCCCAGTCCCAACTTTTTACCAGCCTCCGACAGAAATGTCTCTCCTAGTCCATACAGTACCAGCAGGGAAGCCCAAGAAACCCAGGGCCATAAAACAAGAATTCGAGCTCAGGAGAATGGGTGATGAGCAGTGTGGATGATAAGAAAGAAGTCAGCTTAGAAATTAACTTGCTTGGGGGGAATGAGGTAACTAGTCGCAATCTTACTTCAGACAAACAAGATGTTCCTATAGCGAATACAAAGCTTTCTCGCTGCGCACGGGCTACTCACTGGCATACATTGAAAATGTGTAGTGATTTAAATTGATATTATGCATTTATAAAAATTTCCGACGAATGACATGAACACCAACATATGGGAATTTATTAAAATGAATAACAAAATCAAAACCAACTTCAGCATATGACAGTGAGTGCCAAAAATTGTCCATACACTGGGCCAATTCATTATAGTGTGAAGGCCGCTTTAAAGATATGAAAATGAAATGGCCAAATGCACACAGATATTCAGTGTCTTTTTAAAAAAAATCAATCAAATATGCTAGAAAAAAAATGCTATTACGTAACCGAATGTGCTAACTGGACTCATGTTGTCATGGTAACTTCAACAATAACACATAACATGTGTCGCTCTTTGGCCAGACATTTCAACACTATACCGTTCCTTTGAATGATAGAGTACATTATGTTCATTATTATTTATATAACTCACAGATTATTGCTCATCTAACATAGTTGAGGGGGTCAAATGCATCCCAAATATGCAGTGGGATCTGATCACTCAGAGCACATTCAGTGGGGGTCTGAGATGCACATGGCCACATTCCTTTAGCAGTGTATATGCTAATGTACAATGAGCGCCACTGAAGGACCGCCTACTCAGCTGACGCCCACTGCATAAACAGAAGGACATACTTCTATATATTCTCAAAACAGTGGTGTCATAAAAATTAAGGCAACAAGCAAAAACAATAATAAAAAAACAACTATTTAATAGGCTATTCATTCCATATCATTTCATTTCCTGAAGTGCTTTATCCTTTATTAGGGTTGCTGGGAGGGAGCCTATCCCACCCAACTCCAGGTGAAGGTGGGGTACACCCTGAACAGCTCCCCAGACAATCACAGAGCACACACACACACACACACACACACACACACACACACACACACACAGACACACACACACACACACACAAATATACACACTCACAACTAGGGGCAATTGAGATTATCCAATTAGATGAATGTGCAGACACATTTTAATTCCAGGTGTGCACTGACATTGTCCACTTATGCACACCTGAACACACAGAACTTATTTTAATTCAGTGTGTGAAAGTGGCCTAGGTGTTTGTTTAGAGAGTATGTATTGACTGTGTATGTGTACTTTTTGCTTTTTGTAGCAGCGACTTAAAATGGAAATTTTGCATAAGGCTCTTGTGGGTTGATTACATTTTATATAGACTCCTTAATAGGGTGCTATAAAACGAGGAAGAATCCTGCCATAAATATGGGGTTCTGAGACAATACAGGCTGTTCAAGAAAAAAAGAAGTGCAAACCCTGGCTAGAAGGCTGTGTGTGTGAATTAATTAGTAGTCATATAGATAAACAGTGTCCCAGTAGCAGTTTGGCCTCTTTTATTAATTACATTTCTGCCTATTTTACCTCGCTTCCCACCTCTCTCTCTCTCTCTCTCTCTCTCTCTCTCTCTTTTTCTGTTATTCTCTGATAAAGACCTCAGGGAGAAGATGAGGTAG
>JAQMYF010000012.1:39578202-39589428 GCA_030014195.1 Neosilurus mollespiculum | reverse complement strand
CACACACACACACACACACACACACACACACACAGACACACACACACACACACACACACACACACACACACACACACTCCTGTAAATGAAAGTCAAAGGTTTGTCTGTCACTTCCATTTTGGCCTCTCACAGGCATGTGGGAGCTGTTATGGTTTGTTTTCTTACCATGATGAGCCTGTATCTGTGTGTGCAGTACACTGAGCTAATGTGGTTTGGCTTTAGGAACAACCCACTCAGATAATATGACACTCCAAATTCAGTGGTGTCTGTGTATGCATTTGATAATTACAGTAATAGCAAGTTCCTCAGTAACTGTGATTCAGGTTCTATTTATAGTTGATGGATATGGTACTAATTCATCTCCTTCCCCCTTTGCAACAGCACTCATGAGCTCTCAGTTTCTTCAAATCTCCTGCAGACCTAAAGAGGATTAGGGGAACAGAGTTAAGGCTTCATGATGAGCTTTCATTTTCAGCCCCATTCTGCTTGAACTGTTTGTCTTTTCATAACAAAAGGGCTGGTTTTAGGTCAAATGTCTCTGACTTAAATACTGCTGGTAATGGGCAGCTTTGTGTTAAAAGTAATTTAAATGTATTTTATTTGTTGTATTTTATTTAAAGCAAATGCTTTATTCTAGTGATGGCAGCTTTGGATTTGTAGCCTGTACCAGTATCACTGGGGAAACATGGGACTACACCCTATGGGTACCACCACAAGTCCATACACACAATAAAATACTAATTTACAATTATAGCATAACCAATCTGCCTAGCAGCATGTGTTTGGGAATAAGAAAGAAACCTGAGACCCTGGTTAAACCCCATCAGGACACTGGGAGAGCATATGATACAGGACAGAGAGTAAACTGAGCTCTGTACTGAACTCCTAAAGCTATAAACACAGGCGCTACCTGCTGAGCCACCGAGTACATAAAGTGTAAAGAGAATGTAGTGTTTTAATGACTACTGCTGAAAAATCTGGTGCAATTCAATTCCAATTAAGTTGCATCTGTTGATTATTGTTTTAAGGGAGAAACCATTGTGGTGAAAAAGATGCCATGATCATTCTAAAAAGAACATGCTTGGAATATTCTTCAGCTCCGCACTCTTATTAGAAGGGTACTCAGAGAGCGTAGACCTCCACCAAGGACTTTTGTGCCCAAATGTTCAGTCACCAGGTCAAAGATATTCCTTGGGCTAGAGCACGTCAGTGTGTGCAGCTGCAGGCATTGCATATAGCTGGATATTTTAGCTGCAGTATTGTAACAAAAGTCATAATTATTACTATTACTTTGGTTAGTAGTGAGATCACATGTACATGATGTATTTATTAAACTTTTATGGAGAGTTATATATATCATGTATTTATATGAAATGTAATAATAATAATAATAATAGGCCCTGCGATGGCCTGGCGAGCTGTCCAGGGTGTACCCCGCCCTCACCCAGAGTCGGCTGAGACGGGCGCCATAAATAATAATTATATCTTATTAGCTTAAGACATCCACAAGAGAACTTCATAAACCTGTTAACCCTATGTTTTTACATGAGCCAAGTTGAAGTCATTATGAGTGTTTGCTAACTGCATTTGTTATATTACAGTAATTTAATAGTCTACTAGGTGTACTGAAACGAATTAAAATTATATGAAATTTATATTCATATTACTAATATGTAAATCATATATAAATACTAATCAGTAAAATTGGTATTGTTTGTTTCAGAGGAAATTTCATGCTTACCCGAGACTTAAGGAAAACTTTTTGCTATATCTGATTAACAATGGAGGCACACTTTTTTTTAACGTCAAACATCTGGCATTTAATTTCAATATGTTCTATGATATACAATAAAAATCTTAATTTTTCAATCATTTACCAGCTGACTGTGAAGTAACTGCTTGATATAAACATTTGCAAACAGTTAACTACTGATTTTTTTAAAGTTATTTAAAATAAAATAGGCTAATATTTTAACAGAAATGTAGTTAAGGACACTGGTGCTTAATAGAGAAAACTGATGGAAAAATCTCTAAAACAGAATTAAATTAATGACCTAGCTCAGTGTATCACAGTGTACTATATATAATGCTTTCTTCTTATTATTCTGCACCTGGCTGCAACTGAACCAAAAACATGCCACAGTGAAAGTATCATTGCAAAATGGAATGCAGTATAATAATCATTTTGTTTTAATTGTCTGTTTTTTACACTAGCAGCAGCCAGTTACTTGTATTTTTTTAAGCTTTGCTTTGTGTAATTCCTTGGCACTGAAATCAGATGCATATAAATATAAGGAAATGTGACTCTGCAGCAAGGTGATGAAGTAATTAGCATGTCAACCTCACAGCCAGAAGGTCCTGGCTTCGAGTCACAGGCTTTCTGAGGGAGTTTTTTCCTGTGTTTCTGTAGGTTTCCTCTGGGTATACTGGTAACCTCCAACAGTCCATGGACATGCACATTAGGCTAATTGGCTGTTCCAGATTTCCTCCAGGTGTGAAAGGATGTGTGTGTGTGTGTGTGTGTGTGTGTGTGTGTGATCCTGTGATGGCTCAGCAAGCTGTTCAGGATATACCTAACCTTCGCCCAGAGTCTGCTGAGATAGGCTCCAGCTTCCCTGTGACCCTAATAAAAGATAGAGTGGTTCAGCAAATAAATGATTGAATGAATGAAACATGACTCCTGTCCATGAACCTCTGGTTCCTTGGAAGATTGTGAGGATCACAGTTGTAATCCATTTGCTTTAATTTTAAACCCGGTTTTGCAGTTACCCCTGTTAAAGGCAGCTATTTGGAGTATACTTTGCCACTCAGTCTGATTGTGCGGGTGTGTTCTACTGGGAAAGTGACATCACTGCATATGCTCTTTTGAACTGTATATTGCCCTCTACTGGATTTTAAGATGTATGTCATTGTTAGGCACAAAAGCTCTATACTACAACATTAGTGCAAATGAAATTAAATTTGTAGATTTAGCCTCTGACTCTGGTCCACTCCAAAATCTAATGGGTTCTTCATTGACCCTTGCTACATTCTTTCACCAAGTTTCATAGAAATTATATTTTTGAGGTTCTGCAAAAGCGTGCTTACAGGCACTGAAAACATTTTCCTTGGCCGAGGTAAAAACGACAAAAATGAAATTTCCCTAGAACATCACCTAAGATCCTTGATCCTTATTCCTAAATTTTTATGCTATTTGTTAGTGAAATCTACATTTCATTCTCTAATAGGAAATGAAGGACATTTGATCAAAGCTTTGTCCGCTTTCTTAATGAGGCAGCTACAATATGTGAGTGGAAAAGTTATTAAAGGAATATTTTAGTCCAACAAGAGTATTAGTTTGAAGGGGAGATTTGCTAACAAAGAATTTATATAAAAGTTTAATCAATTTGAAAATCACTTTAAGCTTTGTTGTTCATCTTTCTATAGGCTCAGTCTGAATTTACAGTAGACTTATTCTGAATTTGAACAAAAAATATACTTTTGGGGTTTGGTGACTGTCACAGGAATCTGATGCTCTGTTTGATGCAATATGATTTCCTGACCTCTGTAGGTCATTTCCTCCGCTGGATCTTGTTGAAGGCAATAATTCATGGGGAAAACTCGTTTTCTTTTTTTTATGCTGGATCCCAGTGATTGACTTTTATTAGGGCAAGCACACATTTATTGGGTGATTTGCAGTGTGCACAGAGGCGGAGCAGTGAATGTGTGAGCTAAGCACTCTGCTGCAGGACAGAGCAGAGCAGTGATAGGCAGAGAAGTGCAACCAGAGTTTTGCAATTGCTAGCAGCCTGAATGTGCCACTCATCTAAAAAAAACAAACAAAAAAAAACAAACAAACAAAAAAAAAAACCTTGAATGAGGTACTAAGAACACATACAGATGCACAAGCCTTTGGCACAAATCAAAATTAATTATTTGTATCCATTCATCACCACTGCTGCACAAAATAAAAAACATTAAAAAATAAATAAATAAAAAGAAAGATTTGTCTGACAGTATTGTCAATTCTTACAAAACAAATTAAGCCTTTTATATATAGCAGAAAGAGTGGTAGATGTAGTGAACAATAAGAAACATAACAGTGCATTGTTGGAATAATAATTTTAAACAAATCACTTTCTGGATCGTTTCTGATCATTGCAGAAGAACAAGGTAAACAAACAGCATTTTAATGTACTATCCATAGTCACTATTACAATTATTTGTAAAGGGCTTCATAGCTCTTTTAATCATAATTATTATTTTTGGCAGTCTTCTAGTATTTTGTCTTTTGGCTGAAAAAATGAATATACTGTTCTACTACATAAATAATAAAAATAATTTTTAATTGATATTCATATGTACAGAATATACTACAATGGAAAGAAAAAGAAAATTTTAGATTCACAATTCATAATTTGACAAATTTGACGATTTAATTCTGTGACTAGTCTCCCTCGAAGTGGGCATTCAGCCACTACTTTACTTCAAAGCCTCAATGCAGTATCCTCAATGAGGTAAAGAAGAACTATAAAGTAACAGCTAAAAGCTTAAAGGAATTATTGAAACTGGCTATCATCTCTGTTCATGAGTCTATCATATGCAAAACATTGAACAGGCAGGGTGTCCATGGTAGAACACCATGGAAAATCCTCCGTTAAAAAAACAAAAAAACAAAAGCAGAGTGTCTGATGTTTGTCAAAGGACACCTTACATGCCACAGAGAATCCAAAGGTCCAAAATTCCTCCTGAATGTTGTGCAGGTCTATTCCACAGCTACTAGAAAAGCTGGTTTAAAGTCTTTGCTGCCAAAGGAGGTTTGGTCAGTAATGAAGTCCAAGGGTTCCTTTAATTTTCCACCAACATTGGAAATGATAATGAGTATGTTCAGTAAAGACATGAATGATTATAATTGTTTGTGTATTATTATTATTAGTTAAAACAGATTCAGGACTGTTGAATTAGATAAAAATCAGACAATATTT
Organism: Neosilurus mollespiculum; assembly: GCA_030014195.1. Taxonomy (NCBI): domain Eukaryota; kingdom Metazoa; phylum Chordata; class Actinopteri; order Siluriformes; family Plotosidae; genus Neosilurus; species Neosilurus mollespiculum. The sequence goes on along the minus strand of JAQMYF010000012.1, from coordinate 39,584,464 downwards.
TAAGACAGAGTTATACATAAATGCATGTGCGGTGGGTCGGTATTGGAAGGAGAAAAAAATGGACAAGTATAAGGATATGACTGACTGAGAAAATGACAAGTCAAATCAATTTCCTCTCGAGGTTTCTTCCTCGTGTCATTTCAACGACTTTTTCCTTGCAATCATTGCCACAGAGTTTATACATATAGATAATTGTATAAATGCATATGTTTAAATTTATAACCAAATTTGTTTATTTTCTAAAGCTGCTTTGTGTCAGTGTCCATTTTTAAAATGTGCTATAAAAATGTTATTTGATTTAATTCAAATTGTGATGGCTAGAGAATTGGGTCAGAGCAATGCAGGTCTTGTGGGGTGTTTCTGGTATGCAGAGGAACGCAATACCTGCCAAAAATTTCCATGAAAGGACAACCAGTGAACCTGGAAGTGGGTCATGGGAGCTCAGTGATGCACATGGGGTGTAAGTGATAGGTTGTTTATTCTGTTTTGACAGATGAGCAATTTTAGCGCAAATTGCTGAAAATGTTAATATTGGTGATGATAGAAAGTGTCAGAATACACAGCACATCACAGCTTGCTGCGTATAGGGCTGCACAGCTGCAGAACTCTCAGAGAGCCCATTGTGACCTCTGTCTACAACTGTGGAGAAATGGAAGAAGATGGCCTTGTGTGACGACTCACGCTTTCTTTTATGTCATGGCTATGGTCGGATGCGTGTGTGTCACTTACATGAGGAAGAGATTACAACAGTATTCCCTAATGCCAGTGGCCCCTTTCAGTAGGATAATGTGCCTAGCCATGCTTAAAGAATTGTTCAGGAATTGTCTGAGGTTCATGACAAAAGAGCTTTATGGTGTTGATTTGGCCTCAGAATTTATCAGCTCTCACTCTGATTGCGCATTTGTGGGATGTGCTGGATAAACATTTCCTATCCGTGGAGGACCTGCCTTGCAAATTATACGATCTGCTGCTAGCCTTTACAGGTCCCATACCACAGGTCTTGTAGAGACAAATAGGTCAGAGCTATTTTGGAGGCACAATGGGGACCTACCAAATAATTTGGCATGTGGTTTTAATGTTATGATATGGCTGTGTTTAATGTTATGGCTGTATAGTTCCTTAAAAAATTGCTGCTTTAAATAATTATGAGTGAGAAACATAATCTCTAAGTTTTTGTTGTTCTAAGCTTTATTGTGGTTTTAATGTCATGGCTGTGTAGTTCTTTATGAAATTGCTGCTTTTAATAATTATGAGGGAGAAACATGATCACTAAGTTTTTTGTTGTTTCAATGTGATTCCATCTCCTTAATAGTGTGGCTCTAGTCAGGAGACTGCGAGTATAAATCCAACACCAATCAAATAGTCCCAAAATGTTAGAAAACACCCTTCATTCATATTTAATCAAGAATAGTGCAGACCTAGTTGAATATTGCAACATATCATATAATTACTGGCCCATGCCTAATTATTACCAATGTTCATGGCATGTACATGCTGGTAAAGCATTTGACTTGTAAGGAAAATATAAAAGAATATTGGTTGAATGATTTATATCAGTGTAATGCAAACCATAAAGCAAAAAATAGGTTACCTGATCCAGCTTAATATGGATTACGTAGGAAATTTGACATACTGAGATATTAATTTAGAAAGATAATTTTATATGCTTGAAAATTATGATTATCTTCATCTTCTTCCGTTTAATCCGGAATCGGGTTGGGGGGCCAGCAGCCTAGACAGAGGCGTCCAAATGTCCAGACGTCTCTTTCCCCAGCCACTTCCTCCAGCTCTTCCAGGGGGACACAGAGGCATTCCCAAACCAGGCGGGAGACATCCTGGGTTCTGGGTCGACCCCGGGGTCTCTATCCAGTTCCAGGACATGCCCGAAACACCACACCAGGAAGGTGTTCGGGAGGAATTCTAATCAGATGCCCAAGCCACCTCAACTGGCTCCTCTCAACACAGAGGCGCAGCGGTTCTACTCCAAAGGAATACTTTGAGGAGCTCCTCAATATTACCAACATGCCCTCTGTGGAGGAGGAAGAGCCTGGTGGCTGAACAATTACAAATGCGGTTTGAAAAATCAGCAAAATAACTGGATATTGCCATTATTTTACAACAATTTGGACATTGAACCCTTTCTTATACAATCTGAACTTAATCTGTATTTTGCTGGAGCGGGTCATTTGTTTGTACTCACAGTGGGTAAATGTCCCAGGCTCAGGCATTTCTATGTGGAATTTGCATGTTCTCCGTGTGCTTGTGTGGGTTTACCCGGGAACTCCCACAGTCAAGACATGCATATTAGGCTAATTGGCTGTTCCAAATTGCCCCTAGGTGTGAATGTGAGTGGCTGTGTGTTGGCCCTGTGCTGGTCTGGCAAGTTGTTCAGGGTGTACCCCACCTTTGCCCAGTGTCAGCTGAGATAGCCTCCAGCCTTCCCACAACAGTAGAAGGATTAAACGGTATGAAAAATGAGTAAGTGAGTGAGAGGGTAACTATTTGTGATAAATACACATTTTCTGTATGTAAAGATCCCTGTGTAATTTTATACTACTTCATAAGGAGAGTACTCACTAAGTGCAAGACATAAACATTTAGGAAATAATTCTGATGCCTTCTACCTAAGCTAAATCTCAGAAATTATCAAATCATTTTGCTCCTGATCCTTTAAAGATCATGTTGGTCTCATGTCAGTATTGCAAAATTGGCTTGGCTACAAAAGGACAGCTGTGTGACAGTGAGCTCATAAAAGCTTAAGGGCCTTGTGCTTAAGTCCCACACATTCTCAGATGAAGAGCTTTACTGTAACATTTACTCTGATTTCCTCACTAAAGTTTATGTTTACATGCCACTGCCTTTAAACACAAATATAAATGGGGATATACTGTGGGTTATGTGTAAAATTTCATATATGGTTGTTTTTATGCATGGGAATGTGACAAAATGCCTTATCTCATTCTAAAATCAGTCCAAACCTAAAGTAAACAAAAAAAATCACAGCAGAATGGCTGGTAGGGAAAAGCTGCCATGTGTTTTGTTGTCTATTTCAGGCAGACGATTTGTCTAACAGTAAACACCTCAACTTATCTTTATAGATAAAGTGGGTTTGCTGTGGTGAATAATAGCCAAACAATGACCTGTTCGTCTTTCACAAATGCTAAGTTAGTGGCTTTGGGGGTAACTGGTGACTGTTTGAGAGGATAAAACATCTTCTGAAGTGTTCTGCAAATACAGTTCGGCCGGTGAAAAAAAGAGAACATGACAGACCATCTGACCAGTGTCAATAAGCACAGAGTGCTGGAAGGATTACACAAGCAATTGAGCAACTCTCTCTCTCTCTCTCTCTCTCTCTCTCACACACACACACACACACACACACACACACACACACACACTAATGTCAAAGATTATACAGTCAATTTAACATAGTTGTACGGGTCATTACTTTTCCTAACATCTCCAGTACATGAGTGGCAGTCACTGAATTGTCATGTGATAATATAGGTAAGAGGTTTTAAGGGATACTCATGTATGTATTGGTGTCATTCCTCTCTTTTTATTGATAGAATTTCTCCACAAATCATGTGTTCTAGCTGTTATTTTCAGTTAAAAACATGATTCTGGTGATAATGCAATATTTTATGGTGTGATGTTCCTAATCTGCTGTGAGTCTCTTGACAATCCTATGAGAGTAATTCACACTCTGTACTGTATCTAGGGCTGTCAGTATAGAATAATTTGATAACCATTTATTTGTCTGTTTCCTTTAAAAAATAATTGAGCCATCACGATTACATGCCATCTTACAACCCACCTGTAAAGAAAACCTTGTATATATATATATATAAATACTCTTCACTTGATAATAAATTTTGAATTTTTTTAATTAAAATAAAAAGAAATGATTTAGTCAATTGATTGTCTATTTTGACAATCAAGTATTTTTGACACCCCTCACTGTGTCACGGTGTTAAACATGTTGAATTGAGATTACAGAGAAATTTGTTGATAGACATCACATGCCAGCTCAAATGTCATCACTTTGCAACTTCAAGGAATGAACATGAAACTCCAACTACACAGAGGTAGACATAGCTTAGCAGCCAATCAGGAGAGGGAATGCATGAGACTGTGAGCACAGTGAGAGTCAGTATAATAAGGCATACATGGTTGTAGTAATTATTTTATTGATGAAAAGGTACGACATTTATGTGTTCTGTCATTTCATATAAAACTAGTAAATGAAAGTCAGCTGATTGTGTGTGAAGCTGTGAGGCTCATGACAACCAATAGGGATCGTTTTCTGATAGTTCGTGATTTTGAATTTTAAAATTGTATATAGTCGGTAAGAGGGTCATTTCACGTGCCTGCTCACTTTGGTGTATCTCTTATTTCTCAATCTGACTACTTTTTTACAGGTTGGAGAACAAAATACACAAGTAAAATAATGTAATACATAGAGCACACAGAATCTCACTCTCACTTATTCATCAAACTGCTTCCTATTAGAGTCACTGGGAAGCTGGAGCTTCAACACTGAGCTGAACAACACTGACCGATGGTGGAGTATACCCTGAACAGCTTGCCATTGCAAGGCTAACACACACACACACACACACACACACACACACACACACAGGCACACACACACGCACACACACACACACACACACACACTTAGAGGAAATTTGGAACAGTCAATTAGCCAAAAGTGCATGTCTTTAGACTGTAGGAGGTAACCTGATTACCCAGAGGAAACCCATTGAAGCACGGGGAAAACATTACAAAGTCCACACTGAAACAACCTTGCTGAGCCCAGTACTTGACCCAAGACCTTCTTGCCGAGAGGCGGACATGCTAAGCAGTATGCCACCCTGCTGCCACAAAACAGAATAAAGTTTGGTCAGGAATACACTTAGCACTAGTAGCAGTTTGTTGACACCGGTGGCTTTTGAAACTCATTCACAATTTAAATAAAGTGCTTTTTTTTAAATCAAAAATGTGAAGCCCATATTGTGTTTCCTTTTTTTTTTTTTGGATCCTCTTATAAAGCATTTTGTAATACAGAATTAGCTTGGTAAAGCAAGTACCAAAAAGAAAAGTCAAGAGCCATAACAAACAGTGACAATCAACAACCGTTAGCACTGTAGTGACAAAAGCAAGAGTCCTTATAGAGCAGACAATCAGTGGAATGGGAGCCAGGTGGGTTCAGCTTGTGACGGTCATGTGTTCAAGGACATGTGACTGAGAGAGGTGCAAGGGCTGCTAGGAAATGTAGTGAGTCCGGAGAGCTGCAGAAACAGACTGGGCTTGTGACATTCTAATCCAAGTATTCGAATGATGAGAGCATTTTCACAGATGATAGGCAGAACCGGCACTGTACTGTGAAGTTGTTCCCATTTTCTGATTTAAAGACAACGGGCAAATTTTCATGCAGTGATTATTTTTCCTGCAGTGATTTGCCAATGGATTGGCAACAGTAAGATTAGCTCTGGTTTCACTTAAGACCAGATTGGTGCTTTGAAACTTGTGAAGTGTGGTAATGTGTCTGCATTAGAGTGTATCAGTTTATTTCTTTTTATCATCATCATCATCATCATTATCATTATTATTATTATTATAATTATTATTATTATTATTATTATTATTTTAAAATGTGTTTTAGGAGTGCAACTACGGATTACTTTGATTATTGATTCATCTTTTAAGTATTTGTCATGATAAATTTATCAGTTTTATTAAAAAATAAATAAAATAAACACACAAAAAAAATGATAAAAATGCTAACCTGAATACAACTAATGTGTATATTCTACTCTAGTTCTAGATGTTTGCAATTCCATTGTGGAGACAAATTTATGGATTTGACATATGTATTGTAATCACGATACCAAACGTTCATCTCAATAGCCAAACAAATAAGAATACCACCCTTGGACTCTGTCTTTACATATGCTAGGTTCTTGCTTTCAATGTGCATGATGTAAAACTGGCAACCTGCCACCACAATACACTCTCTGAAAGGGCTGGTTCAATTAGCACATGAAAAACATATTTAAATTTTAGATTTTTATTTAGATATAATATTTAGATTTATTATATGAGATTTACATTTATGTTTTGCATTTAAGCATTCAAAATTTCCATTTAATATATACATTTAGTTTTGCCATTTAAGGGCAGCACGGTGGCGTAGTGGTTAGCACGTCCGCCTCACAGCAAGAAGGTCCTGGGTTCGATTCCCAACTCGGGCGTTTCT
>JAQMYF010000012.1:39513689-39530089 GCA_030014195.1 Neosilurus mollespiculum | reverse complement strand
CTCTCTCTCTCTCTCTCTCTCTCTCTCTCTCTCTCTCTCTCTCTCTGTGTGTGTGTGTGTGTGTGTGTGTGTGTGCACCAGTCTCTTTTCCTCTAGTATATTTCTCAGTATAGATTCGTCTGCAGGGTAGCTTTAGGAGCAGGAAAATGCCCTGCTGCAGACTATGTTGATGGGAATCATCATTAATGTTGGCACAGATTAATAGTCCTGAGGAAGGATGTGACATTCATGCTCTGATGGATCCATGTGTCCACACTCACTGCCCAATCTCAGCTGATTTGTGGAAATTAGTCTCTTTTTCCTTCCCACTCCTGGCTCTCTCTGTCTCGATGATGCAGGTGGCCTTGCCCACACCATGCCAGGCCAAATGAGCTCAAAATTAATGACATCATATCCCTAAATACCAGCAGCATGCCACACACTCTTTAGATCTTGCCTCATGTTCTTGGTGAAGCACATGCTGGTTTTGTGCCTATTGCTCTTTGGCAACGTGGTTAGTTCAAAATCCTAATTTACATGTGTACAATATTTTCTGTTTGTAGTTGGGTTGTGGAGTCACAACATCATACCTCACACTGAATCATATTTTCCAAAGCTCTTCATATAGATTATGCAGTTAAATGGGAAGAGAGTAAATTAATCATATGAATAAAATTCCTCTCATATCATAAGAGGTGGATAATATACTACAGTAATGTAGTAAACAGATGAACAATTACCATGTAAGTGTTCACAGGCAGAATATTTACATAGATTCTCCATTATGTTCATTTGCACCTACTTAGTGGCTACAATGGTGCTTAGAGGTGGATATTACAGCTTTTGAAGGATTTAAGAATAATCAAAGCATGGTGGCACAGTGGGTAGCACTGCCCCAGGCTCCAGTTTCCTCTTCCTGATCCCAGGTTTTTGTTTTTGAAAACTTTTAAAACTGTTTTCTTTTTATGGAAAAACACCCAAACAACAATAAAATTTAGCTCCTGTGTGTGTGTGTGTGTGTGTGTGTGTGTGTGTGTGTGTGTGTGTGTGTGTGTGTGTTGAATCTGCCATGACCCTGACCAGGATAAAGCAATTACATAAGAAGAATAAATGAATAAGAAGTTGAATTGGGCATGAGATACAGCATCCACACTAATATTTCAAAACGAAATGGTTATTATTTGGAGTTCTGCTTGCTAAAATATAATTTTAAACACAATGAAGCTGACTGAATCCTGAGCGAGTATGATGAATTAACAGTTATCAACTAGCAAGATCACCAGCTCCTTATTATGGTATTGGGGCAGCCGTAGCCTAATGGTTAGAGAAGCCTCTTTGGGACTGAAAGGTCGCTGGTTAGATTCCCGAACCAGCAGGAAAAATGTGTGGCAGTGGGGGAGTGAGCTGCACCTTCCATTCCTCCACCTTCATGGCTAAAGTGCCCTTAAGCAAGGCTCTCTGGGCACCCCAGTGTGTGTGTGCTCACTTTGGATGGGTTAAATGCAGAGGTTTATAAACAGATGACTTTGAACATATATAACTCAGAATAAAGGAGAGGAGTCATCTAGTAGTTAAGCAAAATTTGCCTTAGAAAAAAAAAACAAGGATATAATGAAGAAATAACCAGAATGGCAAGTTTGCTTTTGATGTAAAGAGGTTTTGCTATTGACTTTTTAAATTGTTATACTGATAAAGCTCAGGAAACTGATTATTTAGGCATTATCCTAAACCAGTAGGCCATTTTCTCTGTCTGTACCGCTAATGTTATCCTCTGATAAATTTAACAGGCTGTTATCTGATTCACTTCTGAAATTGTAGTTACTTTGAAACTCAGTCATCTGGGAAGGGCTGCCCTGAAGTAGGGGCTTCGTTTCTACCCATTTCTGTGATCTGTCATTCTCCACTACTTTTACTTGTGTCTCAAAAGGGATTCATTATGTGATCATGCATTAGCAAATGCCTGCCAAAAAGTTTGTTCTCTGGCAATATATAATCAATGACATGAAAAGAATGATGTGGGGAAATGACATACAGTTATTTTTACACTCGTTATTATTATTATTATTATTATTATTATTATTATTATTATTATTATTATCATTGACATTATTATTATTATTATTATTATTATTATTATTATTATTATTGTTATTATTATTATTATTATTATTATTATTATTAGCTAAAGGCCCAAACGAGCAGAGTTAATTTTACATGGCGGTATGGTGCCCATCCAGTTCCGTTTTTATTGCGCTGATTAGCTGTTATGCCTCGCTGAGTTGTATGGTTGTTAAGGACACAGGAACTGATCTATTCATAAAATAATAAGTCAGATTTTTTTTGTGAGTACTTGAATTAAAAAAAACATCCAAACAACATCAAATTTACAACAGAGCTCCTGTGTGTGTGTGTGTGTGTGTGTGTGTGTGTGTGTGTGTGTGTGTGTGTGTGTGTGTGTGTCTCTGTGTGTGTTTGTGTTAGAGAGAGGAGAAAACACACCTCAGGCATTATGGAGAACTCCACTTTTAGGCAGTGCCTTAATCAACATAACTTTAATTGTTTGCTTGTTTGTTTGTTATTGTTGTTACACAAGCCGGTTATTTATAATTCTGAATTTCCCAAGTATTTTATTTGACCTATGGTGGGTTCCTCCAATCACCAAACATGGTAAACAGCCATGGTTTATGATCATAACTTTTGGTAGGACAATAAAGCATAGCCTCAAAAAAAATTAAGTTAAATTGCTATCACAGTCAACTTATAAGTTACTTTTAACTAAAATTGTTGACACAGTCCATTTACAGCATTTGGCAGACACTCGTTCATTTTTGGCAACAAACATGTATCATTTTTATACCACTGGGCAATTGAGAGTTAAGGGCCTTGCTGAATGGCCCAACTGTGGCATGGTGGTACTGGAAATTGAACCCCAACACTGAAATCAGTAACCCTTACTGGGCCGAAACACCGGCAAGGAACATCACAAACGGTAACTTCACCATAAAACACCAGAATTCATTAATAGTCAAACACAGTTGCATATGTACTACAGTGTATAATTAGAAACACTTATCAAGGGCTAAACTGAAAATAGATGAGTAAAACAACCAATAGTAAAACAAGGACTGTTAACAAGACTAGGAAAAGACATCAATACAGTTTTACATACAATCCAGAGTGCTGGGAAATGGGTCATACACTGATATGTGACAGCTACCTAGTACATTTTTAGAGTAACCACCCCTTCATATCCCCAATGGGCAGTTGAGCATTAACAACAGCTATTTAGTGTACAGTCTATCAACTTAAAAATGTTTTGAGTACTTTGAGACATACCTTTTTAAACTGTATTCAATAAATCATGTGGGATTCCTATAGGCAGGGAGGCTCAAAAAAAAGGGGGGGGGGATTCTTTGTACCCATTCCGCCACAAGAAGATTATGAGAAGGCACTGATGTCATGTGAACAGGCCTGGCATGGGATGAACTGGGATTCAGTGGTGCTCAGTGGGGAAGTCAGAAATCTGAGCAGATCATTTCATCTCTTCCACTCCAACATGGTCTTTATAGACCTCACATTGTGCACAAGTGCATTGTCATGGTAAAACAGTTTTGGTCTCCACAGATCCAGTGGAAGGAAATTGTAATGCTACAGCATGCAAAGACAACATGTACGCTTTCAACTTTGTGGCCATAGTTTGGCAAAGATTAGAATGTGGGTGTGATGGTCAGGTGTCCACAAATGTTTGTTTAGTCCTAGTCCTGCTTCTTCATACAATTCTGTGTGTTTCTGTTCGTGTTGCTGTTGTGCTTGGTTCTGCAAAAATCCTAAATAATCAACTTCAGAACATGTGTTAACAGAAAATAATCTCGTTTGCTGTGAAAGAGAGGGTACTTAGTCCTCCTAATCTATGTGTACCAGTCACCCTGATCTCTCTGTGTGGCTGCCTGCCTATTTATATATCAGTTGCTGACTGAAGATGTGACCTGTTATATTGGAACCAGTGTTTGATTTGTAACCGAGAAAGACAAGTGAAGATGATATAAGAAGTCGTGTTGTCTTAGCTATAAATGATGACTAGCTATCAAAGATCTCAAATACAAAGTGTTGTTTGGCCATTATTGCTCATGCATCAAGTGTTTTAATGCTGACCAGGTATCAGATTGTGCTCCAAGTAAAATGTATCAGGTTCTTTTGTTTTACTGTCAACACTGAGGTCCCGAAATTATTGATAAATACATGTACATAGATCCTGAACAAGTATTTTAACCTCCCTGCTGACAAGCATTTTTAATTACTCATTACATTTCTATACATACTGTAATATCGTCACTTACTAATTTGCTGCACCGATTTATCCCATTAGGGACACCGTGGAGGCTGGACTCTATCTCAGCCGACACTTGGCGTATGCGAGGTACACCCTAAACAGCTTGCTAGACCACCGCAGGGCCAACACGCACACAACCATTCACACTCACGGGCAATTTGGAAAAGCCAGTTAGCATAATGTGCATGTCTTTGTACCGTGGGAGGAAACCGGAATACCTGGAGGAAACCCACGCAAGCACAGGAAGAACATCTAAATTCCACATAGGAATGCCTGAGCCAAGGATTTCAATCCAGAACCTTCTTGCTCTGAGGCAGACGTGCAAACCACTACGCCAGTGTGCCGCCCTATATTGTAAGATGTAACGTGAAATGTGGCTTTTGCTGAGTGCTGGCTTTTCACAGCCGTGAGCTGTCAGCATCTCCTTCAACACTGCATTTATAAAGAGAGAGGTCTTCAGCATGTTGGTCTCAGATGGCTTGATGATTGACAGCCTGCCTGAAGTAACAATGTACAATTTGATAACTCTACAAAGGTTCTGATTAATTCATGATGTGGGAATAAAGCAATGGTTATCAAAACTGTGGCAGACATACATTATTGAGAAATACATATCCAAAGTAATGCATTTATTCTTGATTCATTGACTCTGGGATAAAAAAAAATTACATGTAGTGTTGTGGATGCCAAATTTTATGTGCAGCAGTATTTTCTGCTCTTCTGTTGTCATGAAGGGTGGGATATGATAAAATCATGCAGCATACAGTAGGAATCAGACTGTGGTGAAGAGAATATTGGATGGTGGAGAAGAGGAGAAAAAAACGCATGTGCAGCAGGGGAGGAGGGAGGGTTGCCATGATACTAGGGTAGGAGGTATTAAGTTGTAACTGTTACCACAGTATCAGTGATCTTTAATCAACTGCATCTGGATAAGAGTGTCTGCTAAATGCTGTAAATTTAAAAATTGCAGTGTGTCCTTACTATCCCTGATCTCTCTTTTTCTGCATTTCTCTTTTCCAGACTGTCTACAAACATTGGTTGTGTTACCAGTACTTCCAGATCACACAGATACATTGCATCAACAGGATCCCATGCAGACAGTACTGCCTAGAGGTCCAGCAGAGGTGCCCCTTCATTTTGCCAGACAATGATGTGTTAATTTATGGTGGAAGCCCTAGTTTTATATGCACAGGTAGGCATATACACAGATATCTGGCTTTGTTGCATTGCAGTGCAATAAGACCTGTGTACTCCTTCACTCACCAGTGTTTGTTTGTAATGCCACCTGCTGGTCACTTAAAAAAGTGTGAATTAAAGGCTTTTTGTTTTTTCTTCAGTCACAAATAACTCACCTTTTCCTTACTTTGACGTGTGACAAGAGAAATAAGGCCTTTCAACTAAGACCTAAAACTCTAAAACATATTAAACACTGATGCCAGTTGTAAAGTAAAGTACGATTAGTAAATTATATGCTATAAGGATGACTATCAGTATGTTTATATGCACATTAATAATAACTATTATTACAAATATGATATTCAGAACTTGATATGGGCCAGGTAGACAGCATCTTCTGTTTGAATATTTCGAATATTCCAAATGTAACATTTTCCAATTAAGACACATGGAATAGCCCTACAATAGACTGGGGACTTGTTCATGGTAACTCTGCCTCTTGCTCAAATTCGGCCGGGATTGGCTCCAGCTTCCCCAAGACCCGGACGGAGAGGCAGTACAGATAATGGATGGATGGTTGGATAGTTGGGCATGTGGGATGTGTCGATATTATTCAGGTTTTAGGAGCATTCTTTGGACATGTTTAGAGCAAAATTAGGAAGGTATGTCTCAATAATGATTTTTAAAGCACTTTGCAATACACTGCCTCTTGCATGTTTACGGTCATCAGTGTGCTTGTACACAAAGCAAGGAGTCAACAGTTTGCAAGGCTAGGCCTGGAATATGTATCAATAAACATATAAACATATACAGAGATCCGTGTTTAAGAGATCCTGAACAAGTGTATTAACCTTCCTGTTGACAAACATTTTTAAATTACTCATTATATTTCTATGCACATTGTATTATCATCACTCACTCACTCACTTACTCACTCACTCATGCATTTAGTTATTTATTAATTAAAAAAAAAATACCACTTAGTAGGAATATTGTTTTCTTTGGAATAAGAAAAATGAAAATATTTTGTGAAATATTACATAACAATATTCTTACTTCAGTAGAATACCACAATGTTAATTGACGCCATCTCTTAATGAATATGAAAATAATATTGTCTCTTATTTCTTTACCAATTATATACAAGCTGTTCTGGCTATTATTAGTGAACAATTATACATGATACTTTATTTATTCATTAGAAAATACTACACGTGATTGTCAAATCTGATTGGTCTTAGGGTTAATAGACGTTATCTCGAGTGGATAATGCTTAAATCAATTAGACGGACACTCACAGCCACTTGGAATGGGCATCATCTTCACTGTCATGCTTTAAAAATAAAAATAAATAATAAAACAAGGCTTATTTTAGTTTTCTTGTGTTTCTGCATAGTATGTACTGAAACATATATTTAAACATGAGTTTGAAAACATTGTTCCAGAGCAAAAAGAAGAACCGGTTTTCCTACATTTCTTTGCTACACAAACCTATGGCCTATTCTTTTCAAACAACAGCAATGGTTCTTTTACATGCCTCTCACCACAGACAGTGAGAGACATGGCTGGCCTTTGATCACCCAGTAAGCTGCACTGGGGGGCCGTATATACTAAAACTCTGAATTAGTTTAAAAAGTCAACATCAGCTACAGAGGGCTTCACTCTGATTTGCCTCTGTGATGGATAAAATATGTAAAAATATACTATAAAAATCTTGATTTAGTTTGCTTTTCCCAACATGTTCCCATGTTGTATATGCTAAAAAAATTATTAATAATTATTAATTATCCTATTTGAGAAATGCACTTTTCCAAAATTATTTTTTTTTGTGACTCTCAGGGCTCCTGGAAGACAGCCCTTCAGACCCAGATGCAGAGTGCTGTGATGTTCGATGGGACAGCAAATCTGACAACAGCTCCCAAGGGACTTTCAAAAGAACTCACCCGTCATGCCAGCACGGGACATCCCTGAGCTCATCTGCAAACTCCAGACTGTGCAACAGCAGACTCAAACTCTGCCTGCTGTTCCTGGTCTTGCTTCATACTGTGGCCACAATCACAGCCTCCCACAACCTCAGCACCATGCCTTCCCTGGAGGAGAACTCCACCAATGAGGAGTGACAAGGCAGACGATCGTTATAGCCAGCAAACATCAGTACCCAGTCCAGCTTGGATTGACTGCAGTGATTTCTGGGACTCCTAGTGCAGGATAGGATTACTGTGGACATGCAATCAACAAAGCAAACAAACGGACAGACAAACAGACTTGCGCACATTAAAGAACACTGGACAAACTTAATCCAATGTCATGAACAAGGGACAACACCACAGCCTTTTGTTGAAAGAGACCTCTCTAGGGTGGAGTTCTCTCGCACCATATTTTTTACACTGTGTCAAATGGTTTGGATTTCAGTTGCACTAGATGACTACAGGATCTCTTCATGTTCTTGTTTTCTTTTTATTACTGGTCTATGTGCAGGAAAGGATGGGACACACAGATGGGTTATGTGAACACTATCAAAATGAAAATACCAGTGTGTGCATGTGTGTGTATGTGTGCATATCTGTGCCCAACCATATGCTTCATATATGCTGCTCTTTCCATTACAAGGATCACTATGGAGCCTAGAAAACAGTTTTCTTAAGTCAGAAAGTACAAATCTATCTAATTGAATGTCCAAATCCTCAGATGAAACCCAGCATTCTTGTTCCCTTACAATAAGAGTTTTGCTATTGCAATATTTTGCAACAGTAGGTTAGGAGGTTTTAAGGTTTCAGTTATGTGTGCAATATACATACAGTTTATTGACTGGAAATAGAAGTACTTGCGGAAAAAGCCTTTGTCAAATTATCTTTGATACACGATTCACTTTTAAGAGAAATATTTTCTCTTTTTTAAACAAACTCAACCGTCACAGAAGTATACACTCCCTTCGCCTGCTTTTATCCTGCCCTTAGTAGTATACGTATATAAATATATTCTTTCTATATTTGAAAATTGCATGTTATTACTAATGTTTAGACTTAACAGTCTAAATTTAATTAATGAACCCTAATGCTATAAAGATGACGTTCACAGCGCAATGCATTTTAAGCAGATCTCAGCCCAAATGACTCCTGACTTTATTTGACATATGGACATAGCCAGAAAGAACATAAAAGACAAAACAACCAAAAGAACATTTACCGCTTTGCTGAATATCTCATATCTTCACAGTAAAGGGCTTTTTCATTGTTTACACATGCACACATTCACACACTTCTGCAAGAGAGTAATATGGCATGAACAGCTCAGTTACAATTTTTTTCATGCTAGAATAGAGATGTATTATTAATAATAAAAAGAAATTTGTTGCTGCACAGTCGTGACGATCAACCATTTTGTCACGCAGCTCCCTATGGCCAGGTCCCTTATGAGTGACCCAAAGATTCTAGAGTTGTTTTCTCTGTATTTTCTTTTTTCATTTTCTTTCTTTTTTTTTTCCTTTCTTTTTTTTTTGATTGAGCAGGAGCAAGGGAGGAGATGCTAAGGGCTGATTTCCTGTCCCCCAAAAACCCACCCCCACAACTCCTTCTACAAAACAAATATGAGTTACATTCATATTCATAGTGGCTCAATAATGATGAACATTTTAAGAGCATGAGAGTTTGGATTTGTACTTCATGATTAATCTAAATCACAATCAATAGCTTGGGCTCCAAACAACATTCTTATCCAGGTGGCAGAGACAGGGTCAGCAACTTTCATTCTGCAGTATGACTTAAAACAATCGAATTGAAATGAATCACTAACTAGCATGGGTTTGTTGGTTTCTTTTATATATGACACCTTCACTCTTTTTAAGGAAATTCAAGTAGATTGGATTTTTGGTCTCAGTGGCCCCTATCTTATTGAATTTCCACAAAATTATTATAAGTACTAATCCTAATTTGTTTTGTTCTTGTTTTTGTTCTAAATTGAATATTAGAATATTGAGTTTAAAACTAAGCCTGTGTTCACACTAAGTCAGGTGAATCTGAAAATGCAGATTTTAATATTTCTCTCTACTGATTATAATTTTCATACCATTTTCTTTCCATGTTTTATGTCCCAACAAAAACACCAAAACATCATGTGCAAATGCCAGAGCAGTGCTGACTGCATTTCATTCATCATGTTTGTTTTGGTGTCTCAAGCACAAGCCCATAATTTCTGAAGCTTTACATTTCTCTGTCCTCATTAAATGCAAATCTGATGCTTCCCATCTATTCACCTCAGAGAGGGTTACTGAAAAGTATCATTTCTGAGTGACAGAAAACACTGTTTCAGTGCAGACAAATTGCATTTATGCATTTTAGTATTTACCTGCCTTAGTCTGGATGTTGCCTAAGATTTCATTGCGTTGGAGTTGAAGTTGCTGATTTATTTTTGGAGACTGAATTAATTGTGCATGCCTTTGATTTAAAGGAAAATGAAAGCTAATGTCAAATAAAGAACACATTTCGCTTTTAACTTTTAAACTCCCTAAACAGTAAACTCTCAATTCTTGCCAGTCCACCAGTAAATAAAGAAAGTAAGCTCAAGTTTTAGAGTAATTGAAAAATAAAATGATTAAAGGGATATAAATATGGGTAAGAAATGGACTAGATTATTCAGGTTACCAAAAGAGGGATGGATTTTGTACAGCAAGGACTTGTCTAATAGATAATTAAATGAAACGACAAAGAGATGACCCTCCTGAGATCCTATTAGCATACTTATAACACTGGAGCCTCTTTTGAGACCACCTGCTCTGGAGTGGCACAGAGCGAGAGAGAGAGAGAGAGAGAGAGAGCGAGAGAGAGAGAGAGAGAGAGAGAGAGAGAGAGAGAGAGAGGAGTTATTTACCCCATTCACCCTCTCTAGACACACACAGCAGATGCACACTAATCCACAAATAAACAGTTTTTTACCTTCCATATGAACCAGGAGGAAGGAGAAGAGAATAGAACAAGGAAGAAAGAGACAGATGAGATAATAATAAGAAGGATAATAGGAAAGGAAGCCATAGCAGATATAGGACAGAACAAAGTAGAAAGTGATATACCCATGCAAAAAATGCATAGAAAAGCCACATGCTTCAGGTTAAGTTGAGCATCACAAGCACATGAGTACAGTAAGTGATTAAAGTTTGCTATATTGTGTGTACACTGTGTGTACATTAAATGTCAGGAAAAAGTTTGAAAACCACAAGGTCTGTGATGTTACTGTAGACTAGGTCATTTAGCCTCACTTTGATAATCAGTGAAGCTGAATGAAAAAAGTATTACAGCTAATGTCAGCACCTTCATGTTACACTGCATTAGCATACCAAATCTGTGACCGATATCACTTTAATCACAGGTAGCCAGAATGACCCTGAATCTCCTGTAATATTTCACACTATGTATGAGTAAGTTTGTGTGGGGTTAGTTACTGTGCCTCAGTGACCTAGAAGAATGAATGTAACAGATGCCTGCAAATATTGCTAAATACCTTCAAACATCAAGCAAGCTGGATCTTATGTTTGCATATATACAGTATTCATTTTCAGTCATCACTACAACTGTGTTAGTAGAGGCCCATGCATCATTTCCACTGAGCAAACAGAAATTCTCTCTCTCTCTCTCTCTCTCTCTCTCTCTCTCTCTCTCTCTCCTGTGGACCTATGCAGCCCTGAACCTCAGTCATTTTTCTGTTGTAAATATGTTGTAAGAATGCTTATTTATGTGGGGGTTCTGTTTTCTCTCTCGGTTTCCTTACATTCTGAGTCCGTCCTTTTTGTATTCCTCTTTTTGAAGTGTCTGATTTTTTTTTTGTTTGTTTCGACTGAGAACTATTCTGAGTGATGTGGTTTAACCATAAGGACTATCCTCTGAATCACAACCTCAGCACCTGAAGGCTGTGATTAAAAAAGGAAAAAATAAATAAACAAAAGCAAAACAACACAAAAAGTATTAAAAAAAAAATAAAAAGGCATATAGAGGTTAAAGGCATATAGAGATAACATTAAGACTATGATTATTTAAAGAAAAGGATTATTATATTACCGGTATATTGTAATAATATAGATGATTTAGTTCAGTTACTTCTTTAATTTTTTACAAACAACTTTGAGGAATTATTTATAAAACAAACTCACAGTTCATGATCTTTTCAAAGGTATAAAAACTACTACTAAAATGGTTAAAAATGTGTTCTGATGAAAATAAATACAGAGATGTAATCTGTTATATTGTGTATGTTGTTTTTTGACTGTTATGCAGAGATTTGATCTTGATAGGTATCCTGGCATCCCCAGTATGGGTTTTACTAAATATCTTCAGTGTTGCACCTGAAAGGAATACATTAAAGGTGCATAAGTCTAAGTAGATCATCATCAAACTGATTATGGATTTATCTTTTTAAAGATTCAAAGATTTGGCAATGAGCCTGTAATCCATATTACATAACACATAATTATGTGACTGAATAAACACATAGCGCACCTACTGGTGCTGCTTCATTCAAATTTTGATAGAGCATTCAAACCCAGTATTTTGCAAGCAGGGAAATGAAGAGGGCACTCCTGGCATTTTTCTGTCTTTCCTCTTTATTGCCATTATGTTACCTAAATGCTTTTATAATGATGCAGAAATACATAATAATTCAATATAAACCTTTAGAAAATCTGTTCTAGTACAGTACAATGTACCTGTGCACAAAGCAAGATCCATGAAGACATGGTTTGCTAATATTAATATGGAAGAGATTCAGTAGCCTGCACAGAGACCTTACCTTAATCCTACCAACACCTTTGGGACGACCTGGAATGCCAACTGCACCCCAGTCCTCTTTATGCAAGATAAGCATCTAACCTCACTTATGCTCTTGCAAATGAATGAGCAAATCTCCATAGCCACACCCGCAAATCTAGTAAAAAGCCTTCTGAGAAGAGGGAGGGTCATTAAAACAACAAAAAAGATGGAATTAATCTATAACGCAATGTTCAACAAACAAATGTTTGGCTCTATAGTGTGTGTATATAACAGTATTATTAGATTATTTTGTTATATATTTAACTGTATTATCTTGCATTGTTAGCATTAATACTGCATCATATCACTTCATGGTTCTCAAGGAAACAATGCACAAGCACACAGGAAGACATCCAGGAGTTTCTCTCTATCCCTTAAAGGTGTGAAAGAGAAATGTATAAGGGCTGTTTCATGGTCAGGGTTGTCTTTTTAAAATTATACAAGGGACCCCTTTAAGCAGGCTCTTGCATACGTTATCACTGACTCTTGTTTATCGTTGTTTAGAGGAAGAATAGTCCCAGCTACACTATTGAAATCTTTTCTCAATTCTGATAAATAGCATTATCAGAGGAAAATATTGTTCAATTTTTGACCAAGTAGATAATTCAATTCTCTCCACTGTAATAAAACAGTAGCTTTTACCTGATAAAATTCTGAATTGCACTCCTAATTACTACCTAACTTTTACTTTTGGAGGGCTATTTTCATACAATCTAGAAAGATGTTCTGCTGCTTGTAAGCTCTATTTATAATCTAAGTGGCTTTGTCGGGATCCTTTGTCCGTCAAAAATGTCTTCTCCGGAAAGTAGACATTAACTGTGGAGGACAGAAGTGCTTTTTTTTTCAGATATTAATTGCCTTTTCCAAAGCAGCATTGTACTGTATAGCTTGCTGAAAAATATAATTGGGATTGGATGTGAAATGCATTTGATTTGCAAATATCATAAACACGTATTTTAATCACAGTAGAACATTTGAAGCTGAGAGCAGTAACAATTTTTGAGATATATTTCTGCCACCTAATTCAAAACGAGCTAATGTTTTTCATGAAATAGTAAAATGTCTCACTTTCAACATTTGATATGTTTTCTATGTTCTATTTCAAGTACCATTTGGGTCTATGAAATTTACAAATCATTGCACTCTTGTTCTTATTTACACAGTGTCCCAACTTTTTTTGGAATGAGGGTTGTCAATATACAGCCTTTACTCTTGCATAAAATGAAACCGCACACATCAGAGCTTTCAACTAATTATTTGACTTTTTTTTTTTTGCAACATTATCAATTCTTTTAAACATCAAAATGCTGCACAGCTGCAAATCTTGGCCAAATTCTGAAATTCAAGTCAGTAGCCTCTCCAACACTGCAAGGGCGTTTCTGGGTCTGGTTGATCCCATCAAACTTAATTTTTCATATATTTGGGCTCTAACTTTGCTGAAGAATCCAGCTTTGGACTGAGCAACTACCAGCTGCCCAAAATTCAAATATGGAAAGCGTTTTTTAATTTCCCATACTAATGCAACATTGTAAACAAAGGAGTTTAAGGAAAATTACACAACAATAACACAGTAAAAAGGTTTAGTGCCCTCATAAAAATTCCAACTCCAGCAGACCAGTTTCCAAAACTGAATACTTGAATTAACTCGGTAACATAGTTGCAGTAGTAGCAGTAATTCAAAACTATTTACTGCTGCCAGCATTTAAATGTGTTTTGAACATCTGGTGGCTGCTCATACCAAGCTGTCATTTCAGAGGTATCTCTTGCCTTGTGATACCACCACATTTTGCTAAACCACTTAATCCTGTTAGGGGACAGGGAGGCTGGAACTTATCTCAGCCAACACTGGGTGAAGGCGGGGTACACTCCGAACAGCTTGCCAATCCATTGCAGGGCTAACACCCACACAATGATTCCAGTTGGAGCCTTGCTGTTTCTGTTCTGATTCAGTGTCCCATCTCCACCTGTCCACCAGGTCGGTCTCTCTTCCTCTTCCCCTGTGGGTACCAGGTTAGGGCTTGTCGTGTGGTGCTATATGCTGGCTTCTTAAGGTTGTGTCCAATCCAGCTCCACTTCCTCCTCAGAATCTGTTTATCCACTGGTTCCTGTCCCACTTGTTCCCACAGATCTTTATTCCGTATCACTTCTGGCCACCTGATGCTGTAGATGCACCTCACACAAGTGTTAAAGAATGTCTGAATTTTTTGCTGCATCATCTTTGTCTTCCTCCATGTTTCACATCTGTAAAGCAGAATGAACGTCATGTTAGAATGGAAGGTGCAAAGTTTGGTTCTTGTGCTGATCTCTTTAGAGGCCCAGATATTTTTAAGCTTATGACCAAAGCTGCTCTTGCCTTGATGATCTTGGCTGTAACGTCTCGTTCCGTGCCTCTCTGTCGGTCAACCACACTCCCAAGGTATACGAAGGACTCCACCTCTCTGATGGGCGCTTCACCGACAGTGACTGGTGTACGAGCAGTGGTGGTAATTTTCATCAGTTCAGTTTTCTTCCTGTTGATCTTGAGCCCTGTCCCGGCTGATGTAATTTCCAGGCATGTGGTCTTGTCCTGCATCTGTCTGTGGTTGTGTGAGAGGAGTGCCAGGTTATCCGCAAAGTCGAGGTCATTCAGCTGTGTCCAGAGTGTCCACTGTATCCCATTTTGCTTACTTGTAGTGGTCTTCATGATCTAATCAATGATCAGGAGGAAGAGGATTGGTGAAAGCAGGCACCCTTGACAGACTCCGGTCTTTATCTCAAGACTATCTTTGTTCCTGAGCAGTCCAACATTGTACCTTTTCTTCGTGTTGTTCATGTTGGCGTATTTCTTGAGCCGAAGCTTCACTGTTGTCACAACAAGATGACACATCGGCACCCCTCATGACAGGCACGTCCCGCCATGATCTCCTGAACTTCTGGCCAATGCAGATATAATCAATCTGATTCTCTGTGACATGGTCTGGAGAAGTGGCCTTATGTGGAAAGATGCTTCCTCGTATCACCAGCTGCTTTAAGGTGCACAAGTCTGCAAAGCGCTCACCATTCTCCTTCATCTGTCCCAGTCCGTTTGTCCCCATGGTGTCCTCATAGCCTGTGTTGTCTGATCCAATCTTGGCTTTGAAGTCTCCCATCAGTATGGTCATGTTCTTGGCTCCTCCTCTGTCTATCACCATCTGTAGTTTTTAATAAAATTCATCCATCTTCTCTTCTTCAGCATCATTGGTGGGAGCATAACACTCGATAATATTTAGCTTGATGTCCTTCTTACTGCTGATGAACTTGGATGTGATAATGCGGGAGTTCACAGGTTCCCAGCCGATGAGTGCCCGTTGTGTCTCTGGTGCCAACATCAAGGCCACTCCCTCACTGTGGGGGGCTCCATCCTCTGTGTGTCCCAAATACAACAGATGCACTCCAGATGAAAGTTTCAGCTGTCCTGTCTGCAGCCACTTTGTCTCACTCAGTCCGAGTACTCCTATCTAGTAGTTCTTCATTTCCCTTGCTATTTGGATGGTTCTCCCTGCTTCGTACATTGTCCTAATATTTCATGTGGCTTCTCTTATTTTGTCCTGGACTTCACTTGAGTGAAGCTAGACATTAAATGTTCAGTGTTCAAACATGGTTAAATATTAAAAAGATATAACTATGACTACATTCAGGCAATTGTAAAATCACTTCTCTAAAATTTTTGGTTGAAAATATTGAAGAATGCTATTGTAGGCAATGAGAGCCAAAAAAACAACAACATTCCAACAAGTATATTGAGGTACTGCTATGGCTAATAAATTGAATATATTGAGGTACTGCTATGGCTAATAAACAAAACACTGAAAATACCATTTTTTCAGAAAAATTGAAAGGTGTCACAAAGGTTTTTTTCTTTTTTCTTTTTTCTTTTTTTCTTTTTTCTTTTCTTTTTCTTTTTTTTTTTTTTTGGACTTTGCATAGCATGAATGAACTTCAAACCATACAGAATGGTTTAGCCAGTGGAGGGAAAAATACAGTGATGCAGTGATGATTTTACACTTAACAAAATGAAGATAAATAAAAAACCAAGTACTATTCAAGTATTTATTTCATGTAATATTGGATCATATTGATGAGAATAAGTAAACAAACAACAA
>JAQMYF010000012.1:39423783-39447928 GCA_030014195.1 Neosilurus mollespiculum | reverse complement strand
CTTATATTCTAGTTTCTTCAAAGTAGCCACCTTTTGCTCTGATTACTGCTTTGCACACACTCTGCATTCTTTTGATGTTTTTTGTGGCTACATACAGCTATATTTTAAGTACTGCTTGACATATCACTGTCAAACTTTAGGCTAGCAACTTGGGACCAAAGGCTGAAACAAGTTTCAGGTTCAGATCAGAAAAATAGCCACTAATCGCTTATAATGGCTAAGAAGTGACTGGCGTGATTCCCCCATCTGGGGGCGTCTAGTCTAATTAGCTTTTCATCATTCCATTAAATACTAAAATATGCAGGACATGAGTTCTCTGTGACCAGTGCTGGGAACCTCTGGTCTAAACCATTCTCACTTATTTAACTGCACAGAACCATAGCAGCTCTTATTGACCCACATCATGCTTTTGGCATTGCAGTTTGCACACAATCACGTCTCATGTCCTCTGTCTGAATAATCAGTCACGGCACGGTGGCGAGGTGGTTACTGTCCCATCTCACAGTAAGGTCCTCGGCCCCAATCCTGTGCCCTGCGAGTGCATTTTTGTGTGAAGACTGCATGTCCACCCCCTGCTTGTGTGGGTTTCCTACGGGTACTCCAGTTTCCTCCCACAGTCCAAAGACATGTACAACAGGCTACGTGTGTTTGCTCAGGCTGTACCTCGCTTTTGGAATGGGCTCCAGGCCCCCTGCAGCGCTAATAAAAGATAAAACGGTTCAGAAAATAACATTTAAAAATAGACCACAGGGGTCTAGATGCCCCCGCTGAAAGGACCATTCATAATATGCCAATATAGAACAAGCAGAGCAAGTTTGAAAGCCCCAGCTTCAGCTTGCGGCAAGTAAATGCTCGGAAACCTAATACGCACTTTTGCATCACTCACACACAAACTCATCCTAGCACTCATAGTAGTGAGCCAGCATACCAAGTTTGAAAGCCCCACCTTCAGCGCACGGCAAGTAACTGTCCGGAAACTAAAATGTGACGGACAGACAGACAGACGAAACCCATTCCTTTAGTTTCCGAGCTAAAGAAAAAATAAATACACAGAATAGCAGAAGACTAATATTTATTTATTTATTGCTCTACACCTTTTAAACATCCGAAAACTATTTGTAGAATCACATTATAATCATCATATCTAATAAAGGAAACTCTCTTCCTAATCTATTTGTGCGAAGATGCGGAATTGAATACAGCTTTGACCTCTCTGAATGTTACTTCATCACAGATAAGAAATCTAAACAAGATGTAGATAGGGGAAAAAAAAAAATCATTTTACTCTATAATTATATTATAAGCAGCAGGAGCCTGGCTTACTTTTCTAAACAAAAGCACTTCCTCTCTTTAGGTTACAGCACCAGACTTGTGTTATGCAACCTTCTTAGAATAATTGTGATTATGACAACACATTCAAGTATTACAGGTTCTGAGCAAAAAGTGTTGAATATGAGATTGCAATTATTACAAATTATAACACACACACTGAGTACCCTCCATTCCAAACAATCTTAAAACCATGAATGATACTGCTTTGGCAAGTAGACAAAAAAAAATAAAAAAAAAAAAAAAAAAAAAAAAAAAAAAAACAGCCCCAGACAACAAAGAACACATTTCTTCTAAACTAAAGGGATATTCTTGCACACCTTTGGCACTCATATGCTCGGCGTGGATGTTGCTTTCCTCCCCAAACTGTCATTTGGGAAGGGGGGGTGGGGGTTGGGGGGTAAAGAAATGGGTTCTACAGTTTCATAAAGAAAATAAATTACTGAGTTCCTATGAAAACCTTCACAGCTTTTAACCACACAGCAAGTTAGGTGTGGACTAAACACTGCGGTTCAGAAGCTAGAAATGTTTCATTACTAAAGTTTGGTAGGTAATTAAGAGGCCTCATATCACAGTGTTAGTGAGCACAGAGGTTCTGATGACCCCATCTATCTCTCAGTTCCATCACAAGCAGCATGCCTTTAATCTTTCTGCTCTCAGTCGTCGTCACTCTCACTGCCAGATTCACTCAGCTGAAGATCGTTTTCTGCATCAAAATATAAAGATTCAACAAGTCAGTATTAGTAATATGGACACTATACACTGATCGGCCATAATATCATGAGAAATTGACTGGTCTACTTGTATGCATACCATACACAGCAAGCTGCAAAGCACTGTGTTCTGACTCCTTTTTATCACAAACAGCATTAACAATTTGTGCTACAGTAGCTCTTCTAGGGGACCAGATAGTGAAGGATAAAAGACTGGATCGATTCATCTCCAGAACAGCAGGTCCTGTGGAGCGTCCTGGTAAGCAGAGTTAAGTGCTGGACAAAGGTGGTCCAAGTGTCATAGGCTTGTTGATGTGTGGGGTAAGCGAAGGCTAGTATGTCTGGTCTGATCCCACAGAAGAACTTCTATAGCACAGACTGCTGAAATTGTTAATGCTGGCTGTGATGGAAGGTTTCAGAACACACAGGTAGGTTGCCCCTATTTATTTTTTTTACTATTTGCTTTACACAACATGCCTAAAGAGGTGAAAAGGTCAATTATAGTAAAAATACACATTTTTCTCCTTCTGGGTGTTTTGTGATGTAAATATTCTTAGTTTACAATGCCTAGAATCAGATCAGATTTTAACGGCTGGAGACTAAAACAACTTCACGCCAGTCCTTTTCCAATCTTCCAATCAGATTCCTGTTCTTGGCTGACAGGAGGGGTACCTGATGTGATCCTCTGTTTTTGTAGGCCATCCACCTCAAGGTTTGGCATGCTGTGCTTTCTGAGATGCTGAGTATGATGTCCTCACCATGGACACCAAGAGTGGATCCAGAGGTTGCTGTAACCTACCTCGTAGCCCGAACAAGTGTTGCTTTTCTCCTTGGACCTCTTTCAGGGACCAGGCTTTTTCACGGAACTGCTCAATTTTTTTTTTGTTTTGCTTTCACAGCATTCTCTGTAGACCCAAGAGCCGGGCTATTCAACTGACGGCCTGCGAGACACTTTGTACTGGCACTTTGAGTTGGCAACTCAATTTTTTTTTTTTTTTTTTTTTTTTTAAAAGTAAAAATAAAAACCCTGTATTTTATTAAATGAATAATTAATTTGCAATAAACAACCTGAAGTAAATTTTTTTTTGGATGATTCTGTCACAACTGTTTCTTGCTAGGTTTTCCCCACCTCACTGCGTCACGAATCAGCTTTTGAAGTCTCCACCCTCCACGTGCTCTTCCCACCGATAATCGTCTTATTGTTAGCACAGTAGCCTTTAACTTGGACAAAATGTCTCACCCTACTTTAAAAAAAAAAAACAAAAAAACGAGAAGTTGATTGGGAGAACAGGCAGTTTAACAGTCATTAAACAGAGAAGTGTTTTTATCTGTCTGCTCGAAGCTCATGTGTCTGCAGTGCAGCGAGAGTGCGTGTATTGGTATGTAAGGAATATAAATTCAGAAGGCATTTTAAAAAACCCTACGCTAACTCGGACACGATTGTCC
This sequence comes from Neosilurus mollespiculum, assembly GCA_030014195.1. Taxonomy (NCBI): domain Eukaryota; kingdom Metazoa; phylum Chordata; class Actinopteri; order Siluriformes; family Plotosidae; genus Neosilurus; species Neosilurus mollespiculum. The sequence continues at coordinate 39,444,440 of JAQMYF010000012.1, read as the reverse complement.
CACTGGGTTCTGATGCTTCACCAGAAGATTTTGGTGCTCATGCTTTGGTTCACACATGAATGCCATTAAAACTCAATCACACATCTCTCACTCCTCGCATGCGCACCACTGTCTGCGTTGTTGCTCTGACAATGTATACACCTGACTTCACAGCTCTTACTAGATCAAAACATGTCATTTCTCTAATTGGATGTGAAATGTTGGTGACTAAATCAGTAAAGTAACAGTTCTGTTCTTCAAACTAGTCATTAGGATTGATCTATGATGAGGTTGAATATTGCAGTTACAGTTTTATGCCCGTGTATTAATATTCACATTATCTTTTTCTTATACGATATATAATATTTATATATAAAATTTAAAACGGAACCTTCCTGTCTTATTATTCACTGCTTTATTTTTCTTTTTCCCCTCTTTCTCTTATTATTATTATAAATCAAAGCCTTGCTTTTCTTTCTTGATATTTACTTAGTTCTCTTCTTCACTATTCTGAATAATAATATTACTGTTCACTTCTATATTGTATTGTACTGTTCACTTCTATATTGTTCACTTCTATATTGTATAGATATTGTATTTAGTACCATACTACACTCCTGCTGTATTTGTTGGTACAGTTGTGTGAAGTGGATGCCTGTTAGTTATAAATTCTAGATGTCTGTGATACGGCTCACCTGGATTGATCACTCAGCCTGGGGTATACTGCCATTTGAATGTAGAAATGCTTTGGGCCTATATGTCGATATAATACAATGTACTAATGTTGTTATGCATTTACAAAATACAATATATGCACTTCGATGTGATTATTCGTTTTTCAGGCCATATTTCTTCAGCCTCCCATTTGGGATTGTTTTCATGACCAGGCCCACATTCCAAATGAATTGAATAACCCTGCTCTAGAGACTGTGTGCATGAAAATTCCAAGAGATCAGCAGATTCTGTAATCAGTTTCTGAAACCAGGCCATCTGGCACCAACAATCAGAATCACTGAGGGCACTTTTGCTGCTCTTATTGTTATGCATGAAAGAACATGTGTACTTAGTACTGTAGTTCCTAATATCGTGCCTGAAGAGCGCGTATATAAATATGTACACCTGATTTTCTGAAGAATATCCACAGTGTCTGTAACATGACTGACAAAAAATCCTACTTTAAGCGCATTCATCAGCAAAAGCAGGGTCTTTTTAAAATGTTTGATGTTAAATGGTAGAATCTGGTGCAATCTTGAATGTTATTTAAAATATTAATATTATTAATTATTTCCAAATATTAATGTTTCCTTACCGTAACACAAATGACCTTTACTGAGAATGAACGTTAAACCTTTTTGTAATTTTATTTTGAAATAGGTAAAGGCCCAATTGTTAGCTGATATGTTTGTTTATTTAATGGGTTTAAAAAATACATTTCTGACAAACTGTAAAGAAGGTCTCTTAAATCTCTTGTCATCCGTGTTATTATGCACGGCAGCATAAGATTCAAGATTTAGGAGTCTTTGTCATTACGTTCACACATAATTACATTTTGTATGAGACTCTCAGCTTTAAAAAGGTACAAGCAAGGCAGTAAACTGCAATTAACACCGTCAAGAGCAGAATATAAACACAAGCAATTATATACACAACTTTTAAATAGAAATATAAGGTAGAAATATAAACTCTAAACACCTGTAAATAAAAACTGAACACTGGTATGTACATTGAAGGCACTATGAAATAAATAAATAAATAAATAGCACCAGCAGAGTGGATACAAACTAGAATGTATTTGAGTTAAGCTGTTTTTGCGCCTGGTATATAGTAGTATTAAACCAAGTACTGTTGTGTATCCATGACGTCTACTATGTCAAAATTAAGGCCTATAAACTTACCAATGAAAAAAATGCAGGCCAAAAACATAATTATAAGGTGATTTCGATCCCTGGATTCACTGCTCCATTGGGCTTTAGTGCACAGGCTTTGATGGCACTCAGACACTTACATCTTTTCCCACTTAGTGGCAACATACGAAACTTTAAATGACTGTCTTTCTTTACACGTACAGCCCACCACACATCAACTTTTAGGCATGATGAGAGCACTAGATTAGCAAAAAAAACAAAAAACAAAAAACCCCAGAGTAGACACGTTAACTGGACTGTACTCACAGTGCAGTGGTTTGTTTCCAGCACTTTAACACGGGGGGCAGGGTCCCGCTGCCAGTCACGTGATTGAGACCTGGATTATGGACTGTGAGATACTGGAAATTACGGAGGGAGTACGCTCACTAGATTTTACATCTTTGACCTAGTTCAAGTTGTCAATATAAACAAACCGCTGTAATTTGCTCTATGATTCCAGACACCCCAGCCACACACTTTTCACGCTCCTGCCGTCGGGCAGATGGTCAGGAGCATCCGGACTCGCATCAGCAGATTCAGGGACAGGTTCTACCCACAAGCCATCAGGCTACTGAACTGCTGAAATACTGCACAATTTGCACATTCACTGTACACAATGTACATGTACACACCACTACCTCTGCACTACAGTATTTCTTTTCAATAAATTTTTATTTTAACTGTATATGCACTCTCAACTTCTTTTAGCTTATATTTGTATTTCTTTTATTTATATAATTTTTGGTCTAAATATTCTTTATGCGCAATATTGAGGGGGGCTCCAAGTCCAAGAATTTCACTAGCGGTAGTGATGTTCCATTGTTACCTGTATAGGAAATAGGAACTAAAGCTGGAATGTGATAATTAAAAACCACATACGGGTGTGATTTTGGTATTAGTGTATGTAAACAAACTAAAATACTCACTGAGTGTGTTCATGAGGTGCCCACTGCCCTCCTCCATGTGCTCTTGAGTGGTGAGAATGGGCATGCTGTGGGTGGACGTAGGTACTGTGTGAGATGTGCCTGACGAGGGTCGAGTTTCGTCTTCAGAATCGCTGCTGCTGGAGCTGTCCTCGCTACTCGATGAGGAGGAGCTCTGAGAGTCTGAGGAGCTGTCACCGCTGCTCATCTGATCCATCACTCGTGCCTCAGCCATTAATTCTAGAAAGCAGGAGCAAATATATCAGAACGTACACAAGTACACAGGCCTGGGAGGAAATTAAACACGAGCCTGTCCTTCTGAAAGATGGGACGAACTCATGGTTGTGAAAGAGATGTTAGAGATCAGGCGTATTCTACTAATAAAATTTGTGCAGTTACAGAAACGCTTCTCATAAAATGGCAACAAAACAACGGCTTTACAAGAGAACTGTTCTGGACAAAATGGACCAACGTGCTGACATCACCCGCTAGTAAACAACAGAATAAAATCACCCAGTTTTGTACTTTTTATGGTTATTTATGTTAAATTAAGCGTCTGTATCGCTTACACCTATTACATACACATGAATTATGCTGTACGGATCGCCAAAACCGCTACTCTTTAAGAAACCATCGACTTAATTTTGCATGACTTGTCATCGTGATGCTGATTGGCTGTTCACTCTATGGAAAGAGCTTGATGTATGAGTACACCCCGGACAGCTCGCCAGGCCATCGCAGGGCTATTTTAAATAATATTTTTATTTATTTATAAACAGTGTCTTTTCCAGAGCGCATGGTGCAAACTTTTAAAACTAATTACTTTAATAAAATTAAATCATTATGAATGGAAAGGAAACACAGCCCAATGAAATCTCATGTAACCTGTACATTAGTCCTTTAGCTAGTTTCTGGTTCCGTTCCGTCAGCTAAAGAATTTCTACAAAAACACACAACTGGAAAAGTCTCAAACAAGGATCTGGTTCAGAACCGCGAGTCGTGGCGTCTATCCCCGCTATGTTTATTGTTTTTGGGGACTTGTTCACACAGTGGCATTAACACGAATTCTTGGAGATTGGATCACAAGTGATCAGCGTTGAGTACAGGTGTGAACTGCGAGCACTCAAACCACTTTCATTGGCGGACTGGGAATCACATGACGCATCATTGCAAGCCTTTGGAAATTGCACTGTACAGTACAGGTCTGCGCCTCAGTGGTGGCTCAGTGGTTAAGACTCTAGGTAAATGATCAGAAGGTCAACAGTTCAAGCCCGAGTACCACCAAGCTTCCACTGTTGGGCCCTTGAGGAAAGCCCTTAACCCTCAACTACGTAGTTATATAAACGAGATTCAAAATTTAAGTCGCTCTTGATAAGGGCGTCTGCCAAATGCTATAAACGTAAATCTCAAATATAACAGACAAAAAGAATACTATAACGGCAGGCATGTTTGTAGCTTCTTTCAGTGTCTCCTCTTCAGCTTTGTTAACAGACCACATGATTAAAACACATAAAGGCACGCAGAAGAGAATACCTGTGACGTTCCTGTCTGAAATTAAATGCAGCAGATTATTTCTTGTTATAATCATGTGCCAATCATTCTGCTATGGAAATGATGCACAAAACGTGAACGCGGTTACTGGAGACGCGTTGCAATGCCATGAGTGAATGGCTGTGCATCTCAGCCTTCCACTTATGATCCGATCACATGAAACGCATGCTAATAGCAGCTGTGAATGAGGTCTAGTCTGTTCACGGTCCTGAAATAATTCACGTCTGGCCCAGCAGACAACTCTATTACAAGATCTACAGGTTACCCCTCTCAATGTCATCCATTGGGGAAGCGGGAGACTTTTCTTTAGCAGGGGAGCTCTTGGAATTGTTGGTGGTTTTCCCTCCATTGCCAGTCCTCATTTGCTGACTGAGCCTGGAGGTCTGCTGCTCCAGACGTGACTGAATCTTACTGCTTCCCTCCGCTCTGTGTTCAAACAGACAGCCAGAAACTCAAAACCACAAGTGGGACAGAACATTTCATTACAGTACAACTGGGTGGTGTTGTGAGGAACACTCACCTGGTCTTTTTGACTGAAATATTGCTATTAAGCTTCTCCAGGCGATATTCTCCTGTGTCATGGTTAACAATAAGAATGCACTCCTTCATATATGGTCTTTTGGACCCTTTAAACACTGTAACTGGAGCAGTGGAGCCCTGTAGGTTTGGATAGGTAGGAAGAAGAATCATGTGTTTATTAGTATTTTGAGTCTCTATGCTGTGAATGGAAAAGTTTCCCTTATCAACCAGATCAGTCTGGGTTTGATGGCTTTACACAGGATGCTGTATTTATTTGTCCTACCTCCAAGTTAGGCAGTGTTATAGTGACTTGTTCTCCCTTTCCAACTTCTAGATCCCCCTCACATGCAGTGTCTATGGATGCTGGTTTAAAGTCATCTGTAGGTACAAATGAACAAAGAAAACTAAAGTTATTTCATTCATGTTTAATTGTGCTTGTGCAAGCCTCCATTCCCAATAATTAATCTCTAGACTTGTGAGGTCACGTACAATACACTCAGCTCAACATTTTTTGGCATGCCTTGTGTGTGTGTGTATATATATACACACACACACACACACAAAGTAGTGAAGATTACACACCACCACTTTTGCCTAAAAGGGCTCCCAATAAAAAGAAATAAAAAATTAGTTCTCAATAATTTGTTGGTGAAATGTATTGAACAATGCTATTGTAGGCAAAAACAATCATTCCGACAAGAATATTGAGGTAAAAGTATGAATAATAAACAAAAACACTGAAAATTCCAATTTTTCAGAAAAATTAAAAGGTGTCGCAAATTGTATTTTTTTTTACTTTTGAATAGCATGAATGAACTTCAAACCATATAGAACGGTTTAGCGAGTGAAGAAATAAAAAAATATATAGTGATGCAGTGATTATACGCTTAACAAAATCAAGATAAATCAGAAACCAAATACTATTCAAGTATTTAGTTCAATATTATATTTAGTTGTAATATTGGATCATATTGATGAGAATAAGTAAACAAACAACAATATATAGTAATAACAACAATAACAGTCTCTTTTTTGAGGAAAAAAAGGCAATATTTATTGCGGCCACCTTTTATTTTGATTACAGCATTTAACCTTTCAGGCATAATGTTCACATACTTTTTTTTTTTTTAAATAATTTCTTCACTCGTTAAACCATTTCACATGGTCTGAAATTAATTCATGCTATGCAAAAAAAAAAAAAAAAAATACAATTTGACATTTTTTTTTATATAATAAAGCATTTTTGTGTGAAGACCAATTCTCTTTATATTGTATATTATACAACATAAAATCAATATTTACTTTTACCACCCTCTTTACCAGTTAAGACGTGATAGAAAACATTCCTGGTTTCTCATCAACGCCTGCAAAAATTGGTGCCGCATCTAACTTTATTCTTTTCTTTTTAAAACCACACTCAAAACCTCAGAAAACGCCTCAGACGACGTAAAAACGACACAGAAGGCAGTTCGGTGTTAGATGCTGTGATTGTGAGTGTGAGGTTGGTTTGGTTTGAAATAGTTCTATCTCCTAAAGATTTCTGGAACTGCAAGGCTGCGGTTCTATAGACGGTTGTTCAGAGATTCAGAGTTTCGTACATGTAAAAGACTGGTCATCTAGGGTGTATTGTGAAGCAGGAAACTGGAATAAACAAGAACTTCTAAAAGGTTCTTGTAATTTATTCTTGTTTATTTATTGAAAAATCTCCTCAACAAATTGCTGGAAATCACCTCAAGTTCCTAGCTTCAGTCACTTTACCGACAATTAGCTTTAAAAGCTTTTGTGCCACGACAGTCACCACATTTCTCTTAAAAAAACAAAAAACGTGTGCCGTGTTTAGGGTTTCAAAAAGATCTGATGAGAAACTGGGAATTTTCTTTTATCCCGACTAATACCATTCGTGATATTTAGTCTGTATAACAAACTGGACACTTCCCCTTGAAATACCCAAATATGATTTTTGGAAGTATGGAGGTAACAACGGACAGAGCAGTGGCACAATGGCTCAGTGGTTAGCACGTCCACCTCACAGCAAGAAGGTCCTGGGTTCGATTCCCAGGCTCAGGTGTTTCTGTGTGGAATCTGCATGCCTGTGCTTGCGTGGTTTTCCTCCAGGTACTCTGGTTTCCTCCCACAATTTAAAAACATGCACAGTAGGCTAATTGGCTGTTCCAAATCACCCCTTAGGTATGAGTGTGAGAGTAAATGGTTGTATGTGTGTTGGCCCTGCGATGGCCTGGCTAGCTGTTTAGGGTGTATCCCGCCCTCTCCCAGAGATCGGTGAGATGGGTGCCAGCCTCCCTGTGACCGTAATTAGGATTATGTGGCTTAGAAAATGAATGAATGAAAATGGACGGAGCATTTCCCTGAATGGTTTCAAAGCCCCAGGATCTTCATTCTCATATCTTTAATGCTGTCCAAATTTTAATTGATATTCTGAAGAAAGAAAGTTATATCCTGAAAATTAATAGCCATTGCTACATATAGATTTCCCAGGAGTACCTAAGCCTGGGCAGCTGTAATAGTTGCACATGCATACCTATATACCTAGGCAATCACATTTTCATCCTCGGATATTTTTTACCCTCATCTTCATGCTGCTGTTTAGTGTAAATGAGAACACTCCTGTTTTTTTTCACCATGCACAAGAGGCCAGTGTCCTCTATATGCCAAAAGTGCTTTTCTGTCTTTTATTTAAAGCTTGTAGATATAGTGGGATGTAAAAGGAAGATGTCACCATTCATTTTGCAGCAGCAACAACGAATTTCCTTTTTGACCTTCCAACCTTTCGAGACTGAGTCTCCAGAGGCTGAAACTGGGACAGGAGATGACAACGCTGCCTCTCATGTGTTATGCAGCTCCAGGTGTGTGTGTGTGTGTGTGTGTGTGTGTGTGTGTGTGTGTGTGTGTGTGTGATTGCTGTTTATAGCTGTAGGGGGTCTGGTAGTGGTACAGATTGAAGCGTTGGGAGTCTGAGCTCCTGCAGTGATGCAGAATAGGTGTTGACAATCTATAAGGCATGACCTTGTGAAAATAACACATGTAAAGGGCAAAGTATACTGTTCACTGACATACTCAGCCTCTGTCTAGATCCCATTCTTTCATTTACTTTCCTCAACTGTCTTTACGTTGACCTGATATGTCTTTTATTCTTTTCAAAGCTGGATTCTTATATTTACTTAAGCAAATGTATATATTTTTTGCTTTAAACATACTCCTTTTCTGTTTTGTATCTTATTTGCTAGGGTGGCACGGTGGCGTAGTGATTAGCACGTCTGTCTCATAGCAAGAGCAAGAAGGTCCTGGGTTCGATTCCCTGGCTCGGGCGTTTCTGTGTGGAGTTTGCATGTTCTCCCCGTGCTTGCGTGGGTTTTCTCTGGGTACTCCGGTTTCCTCCCACAGTCCAAAAACATGCACAGTAGGCTAATTGGCTGTTCCAAATTGCCCCTAGGTGTGAGTGTGAATGTGTGACTGTTGGCCTTGTGAATGCCTGGCGAGCTGTTCAGGGTGTACCCCGCCCTCGCCCAGAGTCGGCTGTGACACTAATGAGGTTTAAGTGGCTTAGAACATGAATGAATCTTATTTTCTATACAGATGGTAACTTCTGGATTCTGTTTTTCGGGGTTTTTTTTTTTTTTTTTATAAATTTGGAATAATAATGATTAAAGAATCTAAAAAAAAAAATGTAAATTCCCCAAAACGATCTCTTCTGACCCTGAAATAGGAGGAAACGTATAAACTCACACCCCTGAATTGTTTAAGAGGCAAAATTTAAACTTGGATACAACCATAACCCCCCCACCCCAAATTTGCACTTTCAACTCACCAACCTCATTTTACATACACAGATTTGAGATCACATAAAGTATGATCTCAGATCAGAGCACATCCTTTCCATCTGCTTGTAAATGAGGTCCTTTCCCACTGGTGCACAGGCTCATGTATTCTTCCAGTCCTCCAGTTAGAAGATGGAGGCTGCCATGGTTATTGGCTTGCTGGTACATAGAGGTGAGATTATCAAAAGCTACTTGTGGCTGGTGAAAGGCAAATGCTGGGAAGTTAAGCTATCAGGAGCTCAGGAGCCGCACTGCAGCACCAGCTTCCCCTTCTCTCATAATCTCTCTTTCCACCTCTCCCCAATCCCTCTTTTTCACCAAGCCTCCATTTTAATCCCTCTTCCCTCCACACGCCTCCAAATCTCTTCCTTTCATCCCCATATCCTCTCACTCGTTTTCTTCTTCCTACCTTCGCACATCTCACCTCTCTTTAGCTTCCTCTTCCCTCCTTTTTCTTGGTCTCATGGGAGAAGGTGTGCTGAGGATGCGCGCGCGCGCCTGGTGGGCAAAGCAGAGGTGTGCGGTGCGGGTCGGTGGTGATAGAGAGAGCGAGGGGGGCGTGTTCGCGGCGGTGGGCGGGGCTAGCGGCATTACGGCAGCACGTGCTGCGGTCATGGTCGCGCAGAGGAGCGGCGCTGAAGAGGAGAGGCGACGGTGCAGCATCCTGACGCCGAGAAAGACAGAGGGGAGAGAGAGAGAGGGAGGGAGAGAGAGAGAGAGAGAGAGAGAGAGAGAGAGGACGTGCATGAGAAGCAGCTCTGCAACCCGAGCGCGCGTGAGAGACGCACATGAAGACGCGCTAAATGCTGCATTGTGCCTGTATGTAGCCCGTCGCTCCGGCGCCCCGACAAGGAGACCATGTCACACTACCGCTTCATCAAGTGCTGTAAGTACCGCGTCACTTTCTCCTGCATGCCCTCACTCTGGCAATGATGTCATCGCGAAGAGCGCGCGCCTTCCTGCAGCGGATTGATGAATGCGTGTGCGCGCGCGCGCGCCTGGGAGCGTGTGGATTGCGCGTGACCAGCTGTGGATCAATCAGACTGAAAAACAAGTCTTTGCAACAATGTATCAGGCTCTGTCTGCACATAGTGTGTGTGTGTGTGTGTGTGTGTGTGTGTGTGTGTGTGTGGGTGCATGTTGTCATGCTGCAGCATCCTCACTGCCAGTTTTGGAGAGCTGTAACCTGTGTGTGTGTGTGTGTGTGTGTGTGTGTGTGTGTGTGTGTGTGTGTAAAGTAGCTGCAGGATGCGGCAGCCATGCAAAAGTTGAGTGGTGGTTGGTGCAGGTGTGAAGAGATCTCCCATGGGAGTCTGGGAGAACTTCGGGGAAACAGTGTGACAGCCTGACAGCCACGGCAGGGTTTTTTCCGCACACTGGGATGTGTGTGTGTGTGTGTGTGTGTGTGTGAAGGAAAGAAGGACGGGACTGACATGAAAAGAGAGTTAGGGACTGGTAAGATAAAGGGGGTTGAATGAGAAGAAGCAAAGTGTGTGATGTGGAAGAAAGAGAGCAGAGATGTTCCAAGACAAAAGGGGTTTTCAGAGATTGTTTGTGGCACAGCTGGATGAAAGGAGGTTATTAAATTTGTCCGTTTACCCCGCCTGTCTTTTTATCTGCATTCACAAAATACACTCCTTCATCTCTCCTCTTTTCAGCTTGACAGGTTGCTCCTCAGCAGCTCAAAGCACACACACACACACACACACACACACACACACACACACACAACTTTTGTGCTAATCTTCCACTGACACAATTATAATGCAGATTTATTAAATTATTAATGGCTATATCTAAATCCATACCAGCACCTACATCTCACCCGAATGGATTTGTTTTCTCTCATTTATATAAAAGCTGCATGTTATAAAAATGTTTTCCTTATGAAGGCCACACAAATGTTCTCACAGAGTCTAAACTCTCAGATATTTCTCTTCTTGTGTGGACACTAGGCCCGCAGCAAGACGTAAAAATGGGCACACGTCAACAGATGGACTAAGCATTCACAGCCGCTCGGGTTGACATACAGAACTACACTCATCCTGCAAGGACTGTAATGGGAGGAAACAGCACTGCATGTTTTACATGCACACACACACACACACACACACATAACACACACACGTTCGCACACACACATTACACTCATACATATCACACACATCACACACACATTACACACACATACACACGCACACATACACGTACACCACCACTTTTGTCCAAAAGTGGTGTCAAAATTACTTCTCTATAATTTTTTTTGGTCAAAATGTATTGAGCAATGCTATTGTAGGCAATGAGAACCAAAAAAAAAACATAATTCCAACAAGTATATAGAGGTAAACGTATGGATAATAAACAAAAACACTGAAAATACTAATTTTTCAGAAAAATTGAAAGGCGTCGCAAATTTTATTTTTTTGACTTTTGTGTGAGTATGAGTGTGAATCCTTGTATGAGTGTTGGCCCTTCGATGGTCTGGAAAGCTGTTTAGGGTGTACCCTGCCTTTACTCAGAGTTGGCTGAGATAGGCTCCAGCCTCCCTGTGACCCTAGTGGGTTTAAGCAATTCAGCAAGTGAATGAATGAATGAATGAATGAATGATTGTTCTTCTTTTGTATTTTGCATCTTGACAACTCACTGTGGAGGAAACTGGAGCACCTGGAGGAAATCTACGCAAGCACGAACATGTTCTGGAGGTCCAATATGCATTTTTATTTTTTCACTGCTTAACTGCTTATTTCTCTTACTGCCCCTGTCTTTTTAACCTACCTGTCCAATTCTCTCTCTCTCTCTCTCTCTCTCTCTCTCTCTCTCTCTCTCTCTCTCTCTCTCTCTCTCTCTCTCTCTCTCTCTCTCGCTCTCTCTCTCTCTCTCTCTCTCTCTCCTTTTCTCCTTTTCTTTTTTGCTCTCTCTCTTTGTCAATCTGTATCTCTCTCTCGCACTCAGTGTGCTTGGACAGTTGGGACAGCAGGGACAACCTGAAGGAGTTAAGGCAAGGTCGCTCAGTCAGGTGCAGAGCCAGCAGAACACAGACTAGACTTTGTGTGCCTGTGTGTGTATGTGTGTGGTTTTGTTTAGGGAGTGTGCAGCAGAAAGAATGATGGATTTGCCTGCTGTACATTTATGTGGTTGTAAGTAGTGAAAGGATACATGAGGCTCATACTTGCTGTGTGGGTTTGTAATTGTGAAGCAACGCTTTATTCCAGTGGGATATCGGACTTATCCAGTTTTGTGTCACTTTGTGTGTATGTGTGTGTGTGTGTGTGTGTGTGTGTGTGTGAGAGAGAGAGAGAGAGAGAGAGAGAGAGAGAGATAGAGAGATAGAAAGAGACACTTGTTCTTCCTGAAGATGCCTAACAGAGTTTGATGAGTAGTATAGGAGACATGGGAGAGGTTAAAACCCTGTGAAACATCCAGTGCTGTCTCTTCCCATAACAGTCCTTACAGAAAGAATTCAGTTCAACACTTTAGCCCCGGACGTCTGTGTATCCCGGGTCCATCTGTTGATGTGTGTGCTTGTGTGCACATGTGAAACAAGGAGATGTCTATTCATTCGCTTTAATTTGACCACGTATCTGTTATTAACTACAGGCTGCGTAGGATATGCCAGTGTAAATCAATACTTCATATCCTGGAGAAGAGCGAGGTAGGACTCAAAATCTTTTACATGAAGCACTGAATACTTCCTGTGTCTTTAAATGGGTGATATTTTAGAATGTCATGCTAAAAGACAATATACTATTTCATACTCTGTTCTTGATATGGGCAAATGTGATTTGCCCCCAGTATATTAAACAAACTGATAATCACAGGATGTGTCAATCTTTTACTTCTTCATGTTTCTCTACACTGAAAATATCACTGAAATTATCATTTTGTATTTTGTAATGTATATTTATTATTATTTTGCCTGTGTCTAAGTATTATTATACTTAGATTTATATATTGAAAGAATGTTATATAGTATTTAAATTAAAAGTATATAGGAATGTATATATGATAATATACAGTGGATTCACATTATACCTATTGTTAATTCAGAGGGTTTTCTGCATTCATGTTCATGTCATTTGAAGTGATCTTGCCCTGCCCGAAGTCTCCATGTTTAACTAGGCCCTGTAAACCAGTTATGGAGTCTGTGAGTACTCCAAAAGTTGAAAACTCTGAGACGAATGCAGAAAGATGGGAAGCAGGTGCTGAAAGTACACGTAGAGAGGGAAAGATAAAAACATGATGTTCACTGAGCTGTAAATTCAACATTTCTTGCATTTCATGCTATTAGATGAAGTAACATCAGGTTACTTGTGTACGGTATAGCAGATAGTTCAGAGTTAGTGTCAAGAAGCAAAATCCATAACAAAGGGTCAAATCCAGGCAGGTAGGCTTAAGCATGTGAATCCATGCTAATAAAACAGATAAAGAAAGTGCTCAGAAGACATGATACTTTGGTACTTGGGTAGTAAAATTAGCAGAAGGTGGTAAGCATGCCATAGTTCACCCAATTTACAATTTGATTTGATTTTCATGATATTGGATTCATGATTCAATCTTCCTACAGCTAGGAAAAACTAAGACATTTATCAAGGTTCATTTTTCTATTTCCCCTGAATTGAATTGTCTGAAATTTGTACTGTGATTTATTGATGCATGAGATATAGTTAGAAGCTGGGGGAAAATTCACTGTATGGGATTGGCTAAGACAGGACTGGATTGGCTTGGACTGGACTATTCTGAACTAGATTTAAATAGACTGGCTTGGTACGGCTTGGCATGGCATACTATGGCTTGGTTTGATTTGGCTGGGCTTGGCCTGGATCAGATTGGGTTGGCTTGGATTGACTGGGACTGGATTAGAAGGGACTAGACTTAAATGGATCAGATGAACTTGCTTGCCTTGGACTGGACTGACCCAGACCAAACTGGAATTTACTAGAGTAGTCTATTCTAAATACTCAACTAGACATGCTAATCATGCGTGTGTGCATCATTTGGGGGATATAATCAAAAGGAACATGTGCAGGAAAATATAAAAGTCTATGTTAATAATGATAGGAAACACTATGGCAATAAGAAAAGCGAAACCTAAAATGGAATAGACTGCATGCATGATCGGTGTCTAAATATGCAGTGAGCTCTGCTGAGTAGATAAGGGGGTTGCACTTGGAGATACCCTCAGATATTTTCTTTAGTTTGGAAACTATAAGTCTTGGCTGGCTGAAGAATGAACAATATATTAATAATTACTTACTCCCAAGTCTTATTTCGAGTAAGATTCATTTATTCTTATATGAAAACTTTAAACAGATGCTTTGAAGCATGTCACTATTACAACAGAGTAACAGAGGAGTGCTATATCCCAGTGTGTGCCAGTCTGTACTGTCCCACTACTCTACTGTCCTACATAACTGCTGCTCAGAGTTAGTGCAGAGTGCAGGGAGACACCCAGCCATGAGCTAATTCTCTTCAGTTGACAATTCTCTGGCTCTCACCACTGTGGGTGTTACTGGATGTTTGTTTTAGTCTATTACATGCCTCTATGTCTAAGACATGGTTTATTTTTATAAATTAGCTGGGAGCAGAAGTCATAGATCTGGAAAAGAAAGCCCTGCTTTTGCCTGACATTTTGTGGGAGAAGAAAAGCAGTAAGTCTTGCCTGAGAATGTTATCAAGTCTCATTTTGTCTAGCTTTGACATTGCAAAGACATTCATTCCATCATTTTTTAAGTCTTTAATTCTCAGATGCACTCATCATAGACTGCCTTATTTCTTCATGTGTGTCGTTTATCTATGTGTGTTAAAGAACACATGCACTCTATTTAGCAAAGAAAAAGTAAAGACCTTTGACATTTTGCGACTGTTCTGACAAAGTATCCTTCGAATTCCTTAGCAACCAATGGGTTATTTTCCTTTTATTGTCATAAGACTTGGCAGGCAATTTGACTGTCATTTCCCATAATTCCAAGAGAAAAGGAAGCAAAGGAGATGTCAAAATTCAAATTTAAATTCAACTTATTAAACTTCAATTATCTGTACCAGCTCACAGAGACAGAAAGTACAACAGGAGGTAACGGTACTTCAGACACGCATTACTTGAGACAGACACTTACAAAGAGATTTGTCAAACTATTAAATTTATCTTCATGCAATGAAAATAGATTCTGATCAAAACATAGTTAAGAACAGGATTACACAAGCCCTGACATTTAGCAGTTTTTAGTTCCCGCCCATCGGGAGCTATAGGAATGGGTTCCGTCTGTCACACTTTATTTTCTGGACATTTACTTGACGCGCGTTGAAGCTGGGGTTTTCAAACTTGGTATGCTGGCTCACTACTATGAGTGCTAGGATGAGTTTGTGTGTGAGTGACGTTGACCTACTTTTCTAGGTAACAGGGGCAAAAACTGTATATTAGGTTTCAGGTCACAAAGGCAAAACTGCATATAAGCTGTCCAGACATTTACTTGCCATGCCCTGAAGCTGGGGTTTTCAAACTTGCGATGCTTGTTCTGTATTGGCCTATTATAAAATGGTCCTTTTGGCGGAAACGTCTGGACCCTTGTAGCCTAATTTTTATATGGGAACTGGCCTGACACTGTATCATACCTTACCAGGTTAAATCTGAACAGGATACAACAACATCTAAGAACAGGATAGCACAAGCCCTATCAGTACATGTAGTATGTGACTTGAATCTTTCTCACAACAAACTTGAGGCTCAAGACTAAACAGCTTATCAAACTATACATGTTGATTTCAAACTAGGTACAATTACCAGTTGAAAAGCAGCCATACACGTGTGTAAACACAGCCTCGTTCTGAGTTCAAGAAGCAATCGCGATAGCACTGTTCACAGCAAGCAGAGGTGATAAACTTGCACATGGAAGGGCGGTCAGTTGACCTTGACCCTGACCCTGTCAGTGTTTGTTTAATTCCAGATTGTTTGGTTTTGCATGCTCATTAAACAAACAAAAAAAAAAACATTGTCGGCAGAACCAGCTAAGTTGTTGATGTGCGTTTTATGTCAGCGATGAGCGACAAACTTTTTTCATGCAGGGCCAAAATCACATGTGGGTGGTGGCGAGAAACTTAACATCTAATTTCGCTGGCCTTATGAATATTTCATGGTCTTTTCTGCCAAGTTGAGAGGTAGGACCCTCTACTAAATGGCCAATTTCATTACTTTATATAAGTTTCTTGGCTATGAAACTTTGGGAAATGATAGATTAATAGCTCATGTGTCAAATTAGAGAGAAAAAATGAAAAATCGATATTTCAGTGCATTACAATGTATTTTGACCTGTACTTGTGACTTCTGACTCATTTTGCCAGCTTGGGTCACATATAACTGAACTAACAATTTTAGACTTTAATTTAATGAGATTTAGCTGCAGTGAGATTAAATTAAAGTTTTATAAGTTAGCCAAGATTTCCAACTGAAGATTTAAACAGACCTTTAATTAATGTAAATAAAACACTGAAAGTAATTCAGACTTTGAAAAGCAGTCTACCAAAAAGGATAAAACTACACCTTGCACATTACAGTTTAAAATGACTGAAGGTATATAGTAACCTGGGCTACACAGGGATGTAGTGGTTGTGAAAGTCACCTCACAACAAGGATTCTTTGGAAAGCCTACTGCTTGCAGCTTGCATGTACTCTCTCTACATGCATGAGTTTCCTCCAGGAACACAGGTTTCTTCCCAGAGTCAAAAGACATGCACATTAGGTCAATTGGCTACTTAAAAATTATGAACTGATTCAGAGTTTATGAATATACTACATAGAAACGTAAATAAACTGCACTCTATAACGATGTGTTTCATTCAAAGTTTTAGTATCTACTACATGAAAACAAAAGAAAAGCAAACTAAAATAAGATTTTAAAGTTTATAGCATTTTTTCCCTTTTAAAGCATGACAATGTTCCCTGCTACAAGTGACTGTGACAAGCTGTGAGTGTCTGTTAATTTGATTCACATATTATCCGCTTGTAATACTCATTCATCCATTTACTGAACCAATTATTCCCGCTAGCTTCGTTATCTTGGCCGACTCTGCGCAAAGGTAGCGTACACCTTGGACAGGTTGCCCATCCATCACAGGGCCAACATACACACAACCATTCACATTTACACTCTCATCTAGCGAACAGCCAATTAGTCTAGTCTAACTCAATGTGCATGTCTTTGAGCTGTGGTGGAAACATGATTACCCAGAGGAAACGAACACAAACATTGCGAAAACATGCAAACTCTGCACAGAAAAACCCTCACCGAACACGGGACTCGAGCCCAATGCCTTGCTGTGAGGTGGATGTGTTAACCTCTCCACTACTGTGCCAGCCTCCACCACAGATAATAGTTTTTAATTATCCAAAACATCCATAGGTGTGAATGAGTGTGATTTTTTTTTTTTTTGTCTCTGTGTTAGCCCTCAGTTAGATTGGTGACCTGTTCAGGGTGTATCCCACCTCTCACCTGAGGTCAGCTGGGATTGGGTTCAGGTCCTCCTGACAGATAAGGGGTATAGATAATGATTGGATGGGTATAATCATTTATTTTCTTATTATTTTTTTTGTCCCACAAGGGACATTTTAGCTCTGCATTAAACCCATCCAAAGTGAGCACACACACGTCAACAGTGAGCACAGACAGGAGCAGTGAGCAGCCACATTGCGGTACCCGGAGAGCAGTTGGGGGTTAGGTGCCTTGCTCAAGAGCACTTCAGCCATGATGGTGGAGGAAAGGGAGGGTCCCTTGGCACCACACATTTTTCCTGCCGGTCCGGGAATCGAATAATAAGCTGAAAACATATGACTGCCATCCAAAGCAGCGCTGCATGGTGCCTCTTAAACATAAATCCTATTAGTCACACATAGGATGAAAGGTAAATATGACTCACATTTACAAATTGCATGTTGCCCCGAGGGTGGCATGGTGGTACCACGGGTATTGTTTTTTGCCCCACTGCTCCAGGCTCTATATGTCTCTGGGATTTCTAATTTTTCCTTCCTCAAACTTGCATTAGATACTCAAAATTGCCCTTAGAGGTGTGTGTGCGTGTGTGTGTGTGTGTGTGTGTGTGTGTGTGTCGTGCAGTGGTTTGCAAAAGGCTGCTGTCTGATCCATACCCACTGATCATCCTGCCCACTGATCTTGGAATAGGCTTTAAATCCACTGTGACCTTGACTAGAATAAAATGGTTATTGAAGAGGAAAAAATGGATGTAGACACTAAACCCCATTACCTTCATGAGATATTACTGGTCAGTTGGGATTATCAAGCCTTTTCATTGACTACCCGCAGGTGTTTTCTTTTTTGTATGAATTTAGCAGGGCTACGACAGAAAGGATTGACATAGGCTTGGGTGAGCTGGATTTAAAAGCTGTGTGGTTACGTACATGTGTAAAATATGTGTTGTACATCTGTTGTATGGAAAATAGGTCAGGTGTGTAAATCAAATTGTACTGTGATATAAGAGTGATACGATTGCAGTAAGACAAAGATGCATGTTCTCCCCATGCTTGTGTGAGGACACTGGTATAGTGGTTAGGCTGCTGGGCTTTTGACCGAGAGGTTGTAGGTTTGAATCCCCAATAAACCCCCCCCACCGTGCTAAAACCCCTGAGCAAGGGAGTCCTAACTAAAAGTGTGCCTTTGTCCACCCAGCAGTATTAATGGGTACCAGTAAAAATTCTGGGAAGGTAACCTGTGAGAGTCTTGCATCACATCCAGGTCATCCAATTGAACTCCTGGTTGCTTCATGCTACAGAAACCGGGATAACCTCCGGCTCTGATGTGAGGGTGAATGTGAATGTTGTGTGCGTGTTGGCCCTGCGACGGTGTGATGAGCTGTTCTAGGTGTACCCTGCCTTCTACCAGAGCTAGCTCAGATAGGCTTCGGCCTCCCGGCTGCCCTAGTAAGATGGAGTGGTTCGGCTAATGGAGGTATGGATGGATCATGACACTGCTGATTGTGTTGTGAAAAAGTAATTTTTACCTGTACTTGATATTTCTCATGGTATTCTGTCTCACGTTCCTATAATTTAAGGACTTTGGGTATATTGTTACAGCAAGTGGGTATTAAACTAAATTTCTTTGTTGGATTTTTTGGTGCACAAATGGTCAGGGATGGGAACAGGGAATAGTGAAAACACTTGAATGAATGTCTGTGCTTTCAAGAAAAATCTTCAGAGCAGATTTCTAAAGTTTCTAAAGATTAGATCTCTCAAAAGGAGTCCTGTCCTTGTAGCTCTATGTTTCCTGGATGGAAGTGACTACCATTTTCGGTTTTCTACAAACAAAGTTGTGTGTAAAGAGAAATGAAAGAATCGGAAAGGATTTCTGTGACATACAAAAAAACGTAAATGACACACCGGGAAAGCTCATGAGATCAAGGGGTTAAAACATTAAGATGAAGTTAAGGAGGTTTTTAATGGCTGTGAAATGTGAAAATAAGAAATATGGCAGTGTAATTTTCACCAGATATTGAGTGATCAAACAGTGTACAGTACACCTGAATCTTTTCCTATTTTTTATTTTTTTTACTTAGTCTCACTGGCTTCTTCCCTCTGGAGAGCTCTCTCTCAAGCAGTCACATGTGTTCACACATGCACTAGAATCTTTCCTGCAGACATTTTAATATTTCGTTTTTTAGGAATGTTTGCTATCATCCCAGTGCACAGCATCCCTCTGGAATTGGGTCATAAGCCCATTAGAGCTGTGCAGCGTGTATTAACCCTTCATCCACAGTCACTGATTGCAGGCATACAGCTGGTGTATTGGATTTCATTTTTACTTTATTTTGGTATGCAATGGCATAATCTTATCTCTATCTAGTGTGTGAAGCTGCTTTGACCTTCCTGAAGTTTCATTTCAAGTCATTTCTCCTTTGAAACTGTTCCTGACAATCTCTATAAGCCTGCTCAAAGAGAACCGAAAAGGTCTCTTGTTTGATCTAAATAAACCTTCGTCAAAAGAGCCTTATGCTGCAGGGCAGTAAACAAATTAGGTTGGCCTTTTCACAGCTTATGTTAACTTCATTTTCCTTTAGGCATCAACTAAAACAGTCGAAAAGAACTGGAAGTAGATGCCTATCTGTCTCAGGAAGGTTAGAGCCCATTGCAGTATCAATCTTCAAGCTTACTCTGTCAGCTCATGGGCGATAAGCATCTCAGTTCAGCTTTCTGTCTCAGTGAGGGAAAATCATGTTGGCAGTGAACTACAGAGTACAGCAATAGGGTGACCTTATCTTGACGTATGACCTTATCAAGATTGCCATATCCAGCAGGTGGAGGCAGGCACTTTGGGAGAAGTGTAGATGGATTTGTTATTATTTGAAAGACATTTTGGTCAGAACAATGTATCTCAGAACCTGGTATTGGCTCATATAAACAATAAAATATATGTGTAATGTGGAGTTTCAGAGTAACAGCACAGTGTGATGTTCTCACTGTGGCACAGCATAAGAGTTTGAACATACGGTGCACTGATTCTTAAGGAGAAATTATAAAATCGACCAGTTTTAATCGACCAGGTATGGGGCACCATGGTGGCTAGCACATCAGTCTCACAGCAAGAAAGTCCTGGGTTCGAATATCAGGCTTTGTGAGGAAATTTCTGTGTGGAGTTTGCATGTTCTCCCCATGCTTGTTTGGGTTTTCCTTCAGGTAGTCCATTTCCCAACCACAGTCCAAAGACATGCACATTAGACTAATTGGCTGTTTCAAGTTGTTCCTAGGTGTGAGTGTGTATGATTGTGTGTGTGTGGGTGTGATGGACTGGCGAGATGTTCAGTCTGTCTGTCGCCTTCACTGAGAGATGACTGATGTTCTTGTGACACTAGTAAGATTAGTGATCCTCAAATTCAATTCAAATTCAAATTCAAATTTTATTTGTCACATACAAATTATACACAGTACAATATGTAGTGAAATGCTT
>JAQMYF010000012.1:39407997-39423683 GCA_030014195.1 Neosilurus mollespiculum | reverse complement strand
TGTGTGTGTGTGTGTGTGTGTGTGTGTGTGTTGGGTCATGTAAGTTCTGGGAGTATTTATTTAGGCACTATTACATTATATGCCAGTCAACAAACTAATTGAACCTTTTTATGAGAATCTTAAAGACAGCATTTAAGAAGCAGTGGTGATACACCTTTTTTTGGAAAAGCCATTACTGAGGAAGTGTAGTTTGATGCACTTCACTAATTAGCTTTTGGTGTATTTTGTTTGAGTGTGATTTTTTTATATTTTGTTTATTATTTCTATTATTTATTTTTATACTAATTGACCAAGGCTAAGTATCAGCTTTGCTTACTAATTAAATATACTGATCTCTAATTAAAATATCTCTGTCTGTTTGTCTTGCTCCCAGGTTGTTTCCAGCTATGTAACGCCTTCAGGCAGAACATGGAGATAGACCAGTGTCTGCTGGAGTCATTACCTCTGGGGCAGAGGCAGAGGTTGGTGCGCCGGATGCGTTGTGATCAGCTGCGTGCATACTATGAGCGTGAACGGACCCTGCAGAAACAGAGTACACACAAACCTCTTAGCAACCAGCAAAAGAAACACTCCATCAGGTTCCACCCATCTGATATCCTCCAGGACGCCATCATACGCCATGATGATAAAGAGGGTGAGATTTGTGGCATTGGGTTCTGAATCTTGCAAATGATGATGGTGTGTATTGTATTGTCTGTAGAAACATGATAAATGTCAAACATGCTGAATGATACCTACAGCTTTTATTTTTTTTATGGATTTTTGGCTAATACTGCATTTGCAACCCATCTGTTTTCGTGTACTAGACGCCAACTTCAAGCACTAGTGTCTACCATCTTGCAGATCTTAATATATTATTGTGTTTGTGTGGGGGCGTGTGCCTGCAAGGACTCCCCAGCTGGTGAAAAAAGCAAAATTAATTTCCAGCAAAACACAGAGTCGTAGGCTCAGGCATTAGCCTTTGGGTATTAAGTCATTCTTCTCACTGATTATAGCCTAGTCAAAGCTAATATCCTGTGTGCAGCAAGCATCACTGGATAGCCACACACCCTTTTTGAGCGATGGAGCAGGAAAATTTCATTTAACCAAGTCAGCTATTTCTGCGCATGAGGTTGTAGGGTGGAGTAGAAGAGTTATTTTCAATCCTCTCGGGATAGATAGGGCTAAGAGGGCTCTCGTTTTTTGACTTTAGGAGAATGAAATGTAACACGCATCGTATGAAAAGGCATATTAGAACAGCATAATGTTAAAAAAAAAAGAAGAAGAAGACTTTGTTTTCCTGTGGAATGTTGAGCAGCAAGTTAGACATTATGCAAGAATTAGTCTAAAAGCCTTGCATAGTTAAATCAACAACTGCAGGAACAACTGGCTGCAGGCATCTGTTAAAGCAGACTGTGAATCTCATTCAAGTCATCATAGGGTTATGCTTTTTGAGTTCGTTTAATTACTGTAAGCTCTTTAAGGATATAATTAGTAGCATATCTCCATCATCACAACTAAATGCCATTTGCTTGTCAGTTGAATATTATTGGCTCAGACCTTTGTTTTTGCCATGTCTTTGCACATGTTGTGGGACAGAATTCAGGGCAAGTAAATACAGAAGAGATGAAGTAATGCCTAGTGGACAGCCAGTCACGTTTGAATTATTGTTAATAGTGTCCCTCTGTGTGCTAATGTAGCCCATGTTATCATACATACATAAATAGTTATGCAGATATTGGATTATTTTTCTATAAAATCACATCCAAATGTACCTTAAATTGTATGCAACATTTATGAGATAATTAGGTTCTTGCAATCACAGAGTTGTTAAAGCAGTTGTAAACTATATATATATAAAATATTTACTTCAGCATCCTCTTTGTTTTTCTCTCTTTTGAAGACACAGAACCCCTCCAGCATTTAATGTTATAGAGAAACCAGAAAGAGCAGAGTCCCATGGCAGGGGACTGACATTTTCTGACATTTACAAAATGCTGATCCTGAGAGCTCTTCTATAAATATTATTTAAAAAAAAAAAAAAAAAAAAAAAGAAGGCTTTACCTTATCAATGATTAGACATTGCCTTTGTTTAGCAATAACACTCTGGCTTAAAATGAAATCTGCCTTATTATTAGACTTGGATTATGTGGCTCTGTGAATAAGCTGGTACTGGAGAAATGATAATGTATTGGAATTTCTATAAATCTATGATTTGCAGTGTGATTATAGAATTATATTTTTGGTTTACTTTCTCTCCATCCATCTGTTTTTTTCTTCCATACTGTCATCGTCTTTTGCCGTTTGTTCTGCTCGTGGTTTACCCAGCTGTCAGGTCAAATCTGTGCCACATTTCCCAGCAGCCTTTGCAGACCAGAGTGTAAATGCCTCCCATTGGCTACCGCCTGGGTTCAGCTGGTCCACAACACCAGCTGGTGCTCCTGTTGGAAACAAGGCACCTTTGGCTGGGGATGAATGGAAACTTTATCCCACCTACTAAACACTAATTACCAATCTGGCCGTGCTCACTGCCTTTGTTTTGGACTGTGGACTCTCTCAGGCAGAGAGACATGCTTAGTGTCTTGTATAAATGCCTTCTGACCAGGGACTGGCTCTGATTATTGATTTCATATGGCTCTATGCCACCATTTGGGTATCAGGCTTCCAAGTCACTTGCAAAGTAGTTACAGAAAGCATCAGTGTGAAATTGTGTCAAAGCATTTTTATACTTGGTAAAATAAGTGAGCAGGTGCCCGATATCTGTTGTGTTTTATAACCCCTGGGCCATTTTTTAATTTAAAGTGCAATAAATGAAAGCAGTTTTCTAAATCAGAGACATATAAAGTATCTGGGTTCTTAGTTTTTCTTGTAATGAAACCCTTGTTGAGTGATATTTTTTGTGTAGTCTGCACTATAACCCAAATGTAAACTCTGTTCGGGTTCTTCCTTCGGTCAAAGTGAATGCTTTGAAGCCTTTGTAGTCGCTCACGTGGACCATGAGTCTTAAAAAGTTTTGGGACTACTGCAGTACAGGGATTGATATGTCTGTCTACAAGAGGATTTGTGTTGGTGTTTGATGTGGGTTATACAGGCAATGCCAAATCCTCAGTGCCTGGATAAAACGCCTGAGTTACAGGTTCTGTTTCACTGAGGGGTGCAGCTGGCCTCATCCCCCCAGCCCCCGACAGACAGACAGGCAGACAGTCACACACACACACACACACACACACACACCAATCTGGAGAAACTAGGCAGAGAAACATCACAACTCCTCTCGTTTTTGTCTGTCAGTCTGACTTTCCATCAAAATTGATTAACTTTTATTTTGTTCAATCTGATTATTCTGATCCACCCAGAAACAGGGATAAACATTTCTATTTTTCCATACTCTTAAAATATTTATGCACAAAAAAACCCCAATAAAATGAATCCATTAATTCACATTGTATTGACTGGTACTCTGCGTTTAATGTATATTGGTGATGCTTTCGATCCCATAGTGCAACACTCTGTTCAAGCTTGCTATTCCACATGAGTGCCAAAAATGAGAACGCAATCAGCTGTAGTTAGATTCAGTTTCTTGAACCACAACAACTTCATTTGCAGCACAAATTAAAAGAAGATTCATAACGCAGAATGCAAGCCAACGAGCCCCAAACTCTACTATAAAAGGATTCAGCATCTTAAAGGGAACATTTTACAGTGTCAGACAAATCCTGTGTGATCATGTTTAAATGAGCAAGGTGGTGTAGTGGTTAGCACTTCTACCTCGCACTAAGAAGGTCCTGGGTTCGGGCCCTGTGCCTGGCAAGAGTGTTTCTATGTGGAGTTTGGACGGTGTCCCTGTGCTTGTGTGGGTTTCCTCCCAGGGCAGAGGTTTTCTCCCACACATTAGGCTAATTGGATATTCTCGATTTCCCCTAAGTGTTAATGTGAGTGTGAATTGTTGTTTGTGTGTGTGTGTGTGTGTGTGTGTGTGTTGGTCTGCGATGGTCTAGCAAGCTGTTTAGGGTGTACCCTGACCTCACCCGGAGTTGACTGGGATGGGCGCCAGCCACCCCATGACCCTGTTAAAAGAAAAAGCAGTTTGGAAAATGAAATAAAAAAAAATGCCGAAAGCATTTATCAACTAGAGAAAGGAAAACTGTTTTCATTTGATATGTATGAATAAATGTAATGTACTACGTTGTGGTGCAACTCAAAGGTAGTAATAAGAATGTAATAGCTCTATATTTGTTCCATTCCATACTACACTAATTAATTTATTCATTCATTCATTCATTTATTTGCGCATATATTTAATTATTCAATTTTATTTCTATTGATACCTAATTTGCTAACTATCTTATATTACATTAGCTAGGACTTAGCTCCAAATGAGCAAGGTGGTGTAATGGTTAGCACTTCTACCTCGCACCAAGAAGGTCCTGGGTTGGGGCCCTGTGCCTGGCGAGAGTGTTTCTATGTGGAGTTTGGACGGTGTCCCTGTGCTTGTGTGGGTTTCCTCCCAAGGCAGAGGTTTCCTCCCAACACATTAGGCTAATTGGATATTCTCGATTTCCCCTAGCCGAAGCATTTTCAGCCAGCCAAAGCATGGCAGCACATTAGAGTTGTATTAAGCTAATAAATGTGCGTACAAATTAAAGAGATGTGAAAAGTTTTTAAATAGCTTCTGTTCTATTTGACCTCAGTGTTGTTTGTTGTATGCTTTGGTTTGACAGATTGTGATGATTTTATGTATGATTTCTTTCTCTCACTGACAGATTGTAGTAAATAGAATGTGGAGTCTTATGGAGTCCTTTAATTAAACTTCAAGATATTTTCATCCTTAAGGCTATAACAAGTAGACTTAATGACCTTGACATTAACATTTGGGTCTGATCAAGAAATGTGTGACACTGAGCTGAAATTTTCTGCAGATTTAGAAAAAAAAAAGTTTTCCCGATTTTTTAATGTATTAGGCCAATATACATTAAACCGTGGTAGATGCAGAATAATATTCCTTGGAGGAACAGCATTATCAAATTATCAGTATGATGGTTCAAAAAGTCA
This sequence comes from Neosilurus mollespiculum, assembly GCA_030014195.1. Lineage (NCBI taxonomy): Eukaryota > Metazoa > Chordata > Actinopteri > Siluriformes > Plotosidae > Neosilurus > Neosilurus mollespiculum. The sequence goes on along the minus strand of JAQMYF010000012.1, from coordinate 39,418,652 downwards.
GTATGTAACATGGACAGAATAAATGGTCTTTTATTTATAAAAATAGCTTTAGCTAATAGTTATCTTGTTAGTTACTGTATGCCAATTGATAGTGCTTGACATGTTTTTTCTCTATTATCTATAGTCAATAAATGCCAATGCATCAGTAATTGGTGGGTGAACAAGATAAACTATGTAACATGGACAGGAAATGTTATGTATATCATCAATCGCGTTTTAAGTCTTTTGCTTATTTACGAATTTTGCCATGCACATGCAAATTCTGTGGTTCATTGTGCATGCACCTGTGCTCTGTTTCATGTTGTTATTGGACCTGTGGAGACCTTAGCAGAGGCTCAGCAAGACGTGAAATTAATGAGGTCTTTCACATGTCACAAAACTGAACGTGAAATGGGTGTAAACTAGGAATGGGCATACTTTATTTCAGAAACTGGTAAACTTGGACATGGAAATATTTATTCAAGTTTGATGTTGGGTAGTTGGAAATGTGCCAGTTTTGTGATCAGGCCCATTTAGTGTAATTATTTTATTATTATTACTATTATTTTTTGTAAAGCTCAGTTGTCGATATTTCAACACATATAGGCATTTAATCATTCAGCTGTTAAATTAGTGGCACCCATCCAGCCTTCTTGACATCTATCTGGAATTGGATTCGATTTGACTAGCTGTTATGCTGTGCTGCGTTTTTAACAGGTCTATACTTTTCACGCTGGAGCAGTCTTACTGCAGTGACATCAGCTTTGCTTAGTCTCTTAATGAGTTGGAGGTGGAATTGCAGACATCATGCTGCATGTGCAACTCTTTTTATCCTTCTTTCTCCCAAAGTCTGTGTGAGAGTGTGTGATTATCTTTGTGTGGGGAATAAACCTTGTCACTGCTTCACTCTTCTCCATCAGACTCAAACTCTTGTGTCTTCACTATGACCAACCTGGGACATACCACATATCAGTTTGTTTGTCCTGTATATTCTTTTGCCTATAATGGTTTGTGTTAGTTTGTTATCCCATATTTCATATACTACATTCATATCTTGTACCTCAGCTGGGTCATGAGAGAATGTAGCCTCAGCATCTGCTACTCGGAGTGCACTGAATGTGAAAATCAATTTCGGCTCTATTGTTTGGTGCATGCTTCTCCAGTGCTGATGTGAAGTGTGTTTGCTACAGGTCTTGTGCTCCTATTAGGTTAGTATTGAATTTTATGCTATCTACTATTATAAATGTGATTATATTCACAGATATTAATTGATCTGAAGACTTTAGCAAATGCTAATAGGGTTTCGATTTCACCTCTTGCATATAATGCAAAAAGCTACTTCAGTATAATAAACAGCACTCATGCTCTTATGTACAAGTCTGAGAGTGGCAGTAAAATAATAACTATCTATCTACTATTGTTTATTTTATATCTTTATTTTTATACCATTGCAAAGCAAAACACACCCATTCACAGTCACACCTAGGAGCATTATGAAACAGCCAGTTAGCCTAATGTGCATGTCTTTGGACTGTGGGAGGAAACCAGAGTACACAGAGGAAACTCACGCAATCACTTCTTTATATTTTACCTTTTATAAGTTTTATTATAAGTATTTAATATTTTATTGTATAATTTTGACCCTCTGTTGCTTTCTGAAAATGCATTATTTTTCAATTAAAGGTGGATATTTTACAGTCATTCTCTACCAGAAATAGACCAATTCAAAGAAATGATTGAAAGTGTAATATTGCCATGCACTGTGATATTGGCACTTTAAATCTCAGATATTATTTCTAACTTTTTTTCCTCACAATTGTGAATTTCTGGTGGTCCATCAACCAGAATAGCACCTATTTGTTTCCTCTTTAGGTGCATGTGCATTGCTCTAATGCTGCTCTGGTATACGGATGAGAGCTTGCACTGTGTAAAAAAGCACTCTTTTATTTTGAGCTAGTCTAAAGTATTCCCATACTTTTGATGTGTTTGGTCTTTGTAAATTTTTACAAACCTCTTCTGACACAGTCCGACCAAATACTGAAGCCACGTATGACTAATATCATTGACGAAGCTGCAACTTACAGTATAAAGAAAATGTTATTTAAATATTTTAGAAAAGAAAAATATTAATTTAATATACTAAATAACATAAAATAATGTGGGCAACACGGTGGTGTAGTGGTTAGCACATCTGTCTCACAGCAACAAGGTTCTGGGTCGAGGCCCAGACTTGGCAAGGGTGTTTCTGTGTGGAGTTTGCATGTTCTCCCCGTGCTTGCTTGCGTTTCCTCTGGGTACACTGGTTTCCTTCCACTGTCAAAGGACATGCACATTAGACCAAGTGACTGTTCCAAATTGATCCTAGGTGTGAGTATGAATGGTTGTGTGTTGGCCTTGAGATGGACTTTCAAACTCTTCAGGGTATACCCTGCCTTTTGTCAGAGTCGGCTGAGAGAGACGCCAGCCTCCGCGCAACCCTAGTAGGTTGTAGTGGTTCAGCGAATGAAATAATAATGATAATAACAATAATAATTATACATTATTACTCCAAAACTGTGTGTCAGTTCATGTCATAAATATAATTTTTCTGGGTTAGTGTCATCAATTACATCGACTAGTAATGACAGCCCTATACACGACACAGTATTACATTGTTAACAATCACAAATAAAATAAAGTATTCTGGGACACATGATGTAATTAATGCAGTCTTTAAACGATGTTGAGAGTTCAGGTCTAAAATCCAGAGATCTGTAAAGAGAATCATAAACTGCTGAAGGAAATATTTGATTTGATTTATGTACTGCAGTTGTCTTTGGGTTTCACCATTCCCGTATACACGTGGGAGGACCACTTCCAAACGTTGTGTTCGCTATGTTACTATGTAATCTGTGTCACTAAATAGCTCTTAATTATTCTGCAGCAGCTCATCTCGTTTACAACAATTAAACATGATTATATATTACAGCTTGCACAAGGCAGAGAAACTGAAAGATTACAAACATCAGGCATGGCCATGGCATAGATGTTTCCAGCTTGTGTCTTGAAATAAGCACTTCTGTCAGTGGCAAACCTTATTGTATCAGTTTACACAGTTGTAAAAGCACACAACATACCAATGATTTGTGTTGTGACAAGTTCCATGGAGCCTGTAGCATAGCACAATTATTGCTAAATAATGAAATATCAAATGCTGGTAGGGGCAGTGATGGCCCAGTGGTAGGGTGCTGGATTACTGATCCGAAGGTCAGGGGTTCAAGCCCCACTGTCACTTTCACTGCTGTCCCCCCAGTGCAGCTAAAAGCCAGCCATGTCTCTCACTGTCTGTGGTGAGAGGCATGTAAAAGAACCATTGCTGACTTTTGTAAAGAGTAGGCTACATTGCCGTCATCGTGTTTCTGCCCTGTGTTGGCCAGGTGAGCTGTCCAGGGTGTATTCTGCCCTCGCCCAAAGTCGGCTGAGATGGGCGCCAGCCTCCCCGCAGCCATGATTAGGATTAAGCGGTTCAGAAAATGAATGAATGAGTGAAAATGCTGGTAGCTGGTTTTGGAGCAGTGATGCTTTTCTTACTGTAAGGATGTACACTTGACCTAAAAATAGAAATAAACTACAATGCATCTCTTCTGCAAATACTCAAATCAAAGAGAGTACATGTGAGTTCCAGGCTGGAAAACTGCATTAGGACCCAAGCTAACTGCTATCCAAAACACACACAAAAAAAATGTACTTTGCTAAAAGCTGCACATTAGCATAAGTACTGCTAGCAAGAGAAAGTGATTGAATTATTTTTGCATTGTACCAAAATTGATTGTTCATTCATTTTCTAAGCCACTTAATCCTCATTAGGATCACAGGGAGGCTGGTACCTATCTCAGCCAACTCTGGGTGAAGGTGGGGTACACTCTGAAGAGCTCGCCAGACCATTGCAGGGCCAACACACACAACCATTCACACTCACACCTGGGGCGATTTGGAACAACCAATTAGCCTACTGTGTATGTTTTTATACTGCGGGAGGAAACCGGAGTACCAGGAGGAAACTCACGCAAGCATGGGGAGAGCAATGCAAACTTCACATAGAAATGTCTGAGCCTGAGAATCGAACCCAGGCCTCCTTGCTGTGAGGCGGACGTGATAACAACTGTGCCACCATCCTGCCAGACATGTTTGATTTAAAAAAAACAGTATCCTATGCTGGATAGCTACTGTAGTGTCAAAGCAGTCAGACTGAACTGTTAGAAAAACATGTACAAATTCTGCCTATATTACTCCAGTGAATGTTGATGGGTTCTTTCAATCTTTTGAAAAGACTTCAATTTATTCCTCCAATTGGCATATGCTTTTTCTATCTTTGCTCTTTCAGTTTCTAAATATAGTAAATAAACAACTGGATTGAAATGTACAGGAGTTGGTACTATACATTAATTAAGTTACCTTAGCACAAGTACCAGTCGACAGATTACCTTGTTAGCATGTGTGACAGATTGCCTTGGTAATCTGTCAACACTAAGCATTCTGTATTCAATCGAAAATCCAGTCCTAAAAATCGTCCTGCCTGACTGATTTCATTTAAAACCCTCTACCCAATACTAGACTTACTCCTAGTATCTAACACTTACAGCCAGACAAAAACAAACAAACAAACAAACAAACAAAAAACATGGCTTCCAAGGGCATTTTTTTAAAAACAATTTTGATAGCATTCATGCTTGACTGAAATTCAAAGTATTATTCATTCAGGATATGAAATTGTGCAATCAGTGGTTTTCTGTTCAGCAAGACTGGTTAACATTTTGCTTTCGAGGCAAAACCTTGATGATGGTATGAATGAGAAGAAGAAGCTCTGGGAAGAATCAGAGCAATAGCAGATGTCCATATGTTGATATGCAAAGTCAACTTTATGAAAATGGTCAATAATATTTTAGGGAGGACAGAGATGAGCTTGGAGAAAATGATTTTTATATCACAGTACTGTCTCACTGTTGCCATTCTCTTATCTCTCTCAGCCGATTCTCATTTTCTTCCTGCTTGTTGTAATATATACAAACAATAAGAGCCCGCAGATACTAAAGCGTTAGTTCTGGACTCTTTTCTAGTATTTTGTAGTGTAATGCATTGAGTACTTTTCCTTTTGGATTAAGCATAGATATTCTTGCCTTTTAAAATCTAATAATAATGGATAATATATGTAACATCCCACACTATTACCCTCTGATGAAGTACCTTATGAAACAGACATATAAAATGCTGGTTCTGCTTTCCTGTTCCATAATACATCGATCATAGTACAGACAATCCTCTATTCCTTCAACATGCTTCCATTACAAGAAGTTTGCTTAGCAGTAGGTTTATATTTTTATTTCTGTACCCTCTTCAGTCATCTACATGTAGCTTCCACTAACAAATGGACAGGGAGAAGTTGTCAGGGTTTTGGTTTGAACATCCACTTTTAGACTAAAGGAGAGTGGGCTTTATACACAGACAGAGGAAATGTGTACTGGTCCAAAACCTTCTCCCACCCACTTCCCTCTTCTTCAACACCCTCCTCCACCCCACACTCGAGGCATAAAATTCAGTTCAAGCCGATTCTGCTCAGCTAAGCTTGTTTTGTGTGCAGCGATGGCTCATGTTCTCTGCATTATCTCCCTTAGCTCCTGTTTTATTCCTCAGTGCATCACCTCTCTCTCACATAGACTTTTTTTTCTTATTCACCTTGTGCATTTCTTTACCTATCTTCTTAGCCCATCATTCTCTTTCTTGTATTTCCCCCGGCTCTCGTGCTTTACCATCATGCCTGGTTTCCATGGAAACGGCACATATGAATCCAACAGCTGGCGTGTCGTTTTCCTGATACAAAGTGCACGTTTTGCCCACTGTTGCATGTGGCATGCATCAAAATGAAATCTGTTAGGTTAAAACCAGTAAGCATGGAGATAGAAGAGAAGCCAAAAGCCAATGGTTGTCACTCTCTTAGCCGTGCTCATTATACATTCTGTGCTCTTTTCTCATTGTATTTATATTTTCATGATTTTTATATTGTTATATATGTAAAACATATTATCATATAGTACCCTGTATGTCGTAAGACAATAAGAGCATTTTTTTTCATTGTATGGTGAACAAAAACTACAAAAAAGGTAAGGTGGTGAGAAGACCAGTCACAGCCAATCAAAGCTTCAGGTTTCCTACAGTATGAAGGGATGGACTGCAATGTATGAAATAACACAAGAAAAATGGCTGCCTGAAAGAATCCACCATAAACACCTTGGCACTGATTCACCCTGATAAAGGCACATGCACGTTATGGTTCTTGTCTTGGAAATCCATAGGAAGGACTGGCCTCTAAGTGAACAATGCATACATGATGGAACTGTTGAAGCAGGAATCAGATGGGGGCATTTGAGAGCACTGTATCCAGAGAGTTCCAGGTAATGAAGGACAGATGAAGGGAAGGAACATCAGCAGTTTACATGTGTCTCTTGACCTGCATTTAGTCACAGTGAGCTTTAAAAGCAGTCTGTGTATCCCCTACAGTGCCCTGAGCTTAACTGACTAACAGATGTACTTCACAGACTCTTTATCTGTAGCAAATATACCCTGCTCTCTCTTCACAGTCAGCATAAAACCTGCCCTTCTTTGCTTATTTTCCAGTGTTATGCTCCAGTAGATCTACTGCTGTCCAGTCCATTACTTGCTCTTAAATGAAGCTGCCCTGGATATAAAACTGCTCAATTATAGTTAGCTAGATGATTGATTGATTAACATCTCTGAATACAGGGTTTTAAAACATGTATGCATACTAGCTTTAGATTCTGAGCCTTTTTAGTTAGTGAGAATGTGTCTGGCCTCGGCCAGTGTTGTCTGTGAGCTCTTTTGAGAAAAGGGACTTCCTCGGGCCCTGAGAAATCAATTAAGCAGCCTGTTCTGCTAATGATTGCAGAGTGGCCTGACTGATTAATAGTGTAGCAGGCATGCTAGACTGCTGTCTGAGCTCTGAAATGAACAGCGTTGATTGAGCTGGATTGAGTTGAGATCTCTGTATGAAGTGCACTGAGCAGTTCAGGTTTGTGCTGTTACTACTTGTAAGCGGTTTAAATGCATTTGCTGTACGGGTGTTCATCAGAAAATGACCCACTTAATGATTGTTGTCTTGGTGGCACAGCTTGAATTTTTTTGGTGTTGTTTGTTATAGTGTATTAGTGTATGTATTAACAGAGCCACTGTACACTAGACTATAAGGCTAAGTAAACACCAGATTAATTTAGATGTGATATATGTATAAACACTATTCATATAGTTCTGTGCAAAAGTCTTGGGCACAATTTTTTACATTTTTTTATTATTATTATTATTATTATTATTATTATTATTATTATTATTTTGTATAAACTTTGTTATAGATTTTTATTTTATTGCACTTCACCCTCGATTTCCCGTACCCCTATTTCCCGGATTTCGGATTTCCCATACAATATCCGGCACCGGACATTATTTGGTAATGCCGGAAAAATGCATCGTACAAGTCCAGGAATCAATGATTGAAGTCCGGGACATTCATGATTTTCAAACTTTCCACCTGTCCGGCCCGTTCCCGTCTGAGTGGATGGGCGAAAATGAAGCAGCAGAGGGGCACGCCAAAACCCACATTTAAAATGAATGTTATAAAAGAATGTTCTGATTCGCTCCTTAAGTTTGTGGAAACACAATATTGTGTCTTGACTGTCGGATAAGTGTTGTAAACGTCCGGGACTGCTGCTGAATAATGGCGATTGCCGGATAGCTTGTGGTAAATGTCCGGGAAATGTTAGTGACGCCGGACATTAGTGATTGCCGGACGTTTGAGGTTCCCGGACAGCCTATCCCCCTAATAATCCGGGAAATCGAGGGTGACGTGTACTTCGGCATTATTGAGTCATCACAGAAACAACATTGTAGATTTCTAAAAATTGGTTTTCCAGCAGAAAATTAAATAATCTATTTATTCATTTTCCAAACCATTTAATCCTACTAGGGTTGCGGGAAGACTGGATCTCAGTTGCGAGCAGACTGAAGAACTAGATCTCAGCACTGGGTGAAGGGGGGCTACACCCTGAACAGATCAACAGGCCATCGCAGGGCACACACACAACCACTCACACTCAGGGGCAATTTGGAACAGCCAGTTAGCTTAATTGGCTAATTAGCATGTTTTTGGACTGTGGAAGGAAACCGTAGTACCTGGAAGAAACACACAAAAACACCCCTGCTGGGCATGGAACCTGAACCCAGGACCCTCTTGCTGTGGGAGAGATATGTTAACCACTCTGCCACCATGTATCCCTATACTATCTCTGTGCAATATTATTATTTCAAATCTTTTTTAATGTCAACTGCATTTGTTGAGTAGTGCTTTTTAATAATAGACAGTGTCCTAGAGAGGTTTTACAGAAATTCCCTGGAAAAGCTTCCAGTGATGACATGAGGAAGAACGAGACTCTAGAGGGGACCCATTCCCTTCAGAGTGATAATGGGTAGTGGGATTACAGAGCACACTTGAAATGTTAAGGAAAGCAGCATTAAGTGTGTTGAAAGGATATTGAATATGAACATATTGGGAATAGGCATCCAGGGAGGACATTGGATGGTTTATACAGTGATCACTAAATAGGCCTTGATTGCATCGACAGCCAACAGTGCCTTTTTGTAACCCTGTACATTCATCCACATTTCTGCTGCAATGTCTTTATTCATTTTTATTTTCCTGTATTGTCAGCTCAGCATATCATAGCTGGGGAATCCATTTCCTGATAGAGATCACTTAGCTAATAAATCCTTAAGCCTTTCTCATTTATCACAGCACCATATTGGAGCAGAAACAGCATAGTGAGTAGTTTGGGGGAATATGGGATATGGATTTGGAGGATTAGAGCATTTCCTCACTGTCATGTTTAATGAGGTGTGTACAACTCTGGTCAAATGTCATCTTTTCCCCAATGAGTACTGAAAAAAGGAGGCTTAATTTAAGCTCAGGGTAAATGTACTGTGGCCGATGTAAACTTGGGCTCTGGCTGTCAATCCTTCATTGGACACATACGTGCAAGAACAGTTCATTTTTTTCTGGAAAGAAAATAGTGACAAGGATTTCTCATCTCCTGTGTGATCCACACCACTGCTGTTGATTTTGATGCCCTGTGAGATGCATCAATCATCAGTTGTATTATTTTCATTTCAGGGAAGTTTAAAACAGCAACAGAACACTCAAAATACACCAATATGAGTGGGGGTCTCAGAAAAAAAAAAAAAACACAGTGGAGTGCTTAAAAAGCAGGTTTTGCTCCTCTATAAATTATAATTTCTTGCTCTTTTAGCTGGTCTGTCATATTAGCTCACTGTCAAATAAATTATTTCATAAATCATTGCTATTGTTACTGAGGAGATTCACACCACAAAGGCTGGTGACAGCATTATAATTCATCATCTTATCAGTGCAGGTCAGTGCAGCGAGTGCATTCTCTTCCTTTTGTCATCACTAATTATTTCAATATCCTATCACAATTTCATGTTGATTACCAGGAGCACAAGAGATGCATTACTGTCTGAGGTTAAATACAATGTGTGTGTGTGTGTGTGTGTGTGTGTGTGTGTGTGTTGGAGCTGGTCTCCCTGAATAAGGTCCTAAGCAAAGGTGGATGCAGAGATTGTAGGAGACTGTACTCAGTATTCATGGTTCTGTCCGTATTTTAACATCCACTCTCTAAGTTTAATTCAGGCTGTATGCACTATATGCTTATCACACCCATATGTATGCCTCCCCGGTTGTGACTGTTAAAATTTCACAATTATTTGCATAGAATGCCTTTGTATGCTTCTCCATTGCAATTTCCCTTCACTCGAACTACGGACGGGTGGCCAGTGGTAGAGTGCTGGATTACTGATCCCAAGGTCGGCGGTTCAAGCCCCACTATCACCTGGTTGTCACTGCTGCACCCAGGCCTCATCACCTGACATCATTGCTTGTGGGGCTAAATGAGCAAATCCCCACAGCCATGCTCCAAATTCTACTGGAAAGAGTGGAAGTTATCCTAAAAACAAAGAGCGATTAATCATAAAGCACATACAAATGTGATTGTCTGGTGTACTGAAACGTTTGACCATGTTATGCATACAGGATCATCATGCTGTATTAGGGGCAGCATGTCCGTCTCACAGAAAGAAGGTCCTGGGTTCGATTGCCCGGAGGGCGTTTCTGTGCAAAGTTTGTATGTTTTCACCCGTGTTTGCGTGGGTTTCTAGGCACTCCGATTTCCTCCCACAGCCCAAAAACATGCACATTAGGGTAATTGACTGTTCCAAATTGCCGCTAGGTCTGGATGTGAGTGTGAATGATTGTGTGTGTTGGCCTGCGATGGTCTGGCGAGCTGTTCAGGGCGTACCTGTCTTTGCCCAGTGTTGGCTGAGATAGGCACAGCCTCCCTGTAACCCTAGTAAGACTAAGCAGTTCAGCAAATGACTGTGAGAGAGAGAATGCTATATTTGTTTAGTGTAAGACTAAATAATTAATTTCACAAATATTTATTGCTTTAAAAAAATGACTGGGTTGAGTAAAATTATGTTTTATCACTTGTGTGTGTGTGTGTGTGTGTGTGTGTGTGTGTGTGTGTGTGTGTGTGTGTGTGTGTGTGTGTGTGTGTGTTAGA
>JAQMYF010000012.1:39366466-39383093 GCA_030014195.1 Neosilurus mollespiculum | reverse complement strand
TTATTCGGGCTTTCTCTATATCATAGTTGTCAAACTCAGGCACATGGGCAAAATCTGGCCCGCCTCCTCATTTTTATGCTTCCAAAGAATATGATTATCGTACATTCTTTGCATCAGCCGTTACCATGAATCCTAATATTCAGTAGGACGGCCCAAAAATATTTTTTTTTATTCCTCTATCGCAATCTTACGCTACTCTGCACTTCAGTCATTTATATGAGTAAATGAGTTAATATTATTTACCAATATAGTAAATTATACATAAGTAGTTATTAACTTACTTAATTTACTCATATAAATCATATAAATACTCATATATTACTCATATAAATGACATTTTGGATGTTATTTATGAATGATGATTACAAGTACATACTGATTAAATTAATTCATTCATTCATTCTCTGAACCGCTTATTCCTAATTAGGGTCGCGGGTAGGCTGGCGCCCATCTCAGCCGACTTTGGGCAAGGGCGGAGTACACCCTGGACAGCTCACCAGGCCATCGCAGATACTGATTAAATTTTTTAATAAAACATACCATCATGGATAAAACTACACTTTATATATATATATATATATATATATATATATATATAAACATATTTATTATTAGACGTTAAATGGATTATTGATACGGAAAATAAAGTTACGGAAAATGAAAATATCGCCAAATTTAGGTCAAAATGTGCAAAATTGAAGGGCTCTGGGGGACAAACTTATTTCATAGGCCTGAAATTTTACTGGGTTATTTTTTCATCAAACCCTCTAACATAAGAGGGTGTGCGAAAAAAAAAAAAATATTGGAATTTTTTTCCCACATAAAAATTGGCCACCCTAATGTTCAGTGATTATTCGCCCCCTGTTCACCTTTAAATTTAGTGACCTGGCCCTTAGTGAAAATGAGTTTGACACCCCTGCTCTATATCATCATTGGCAGGTATGCATTGTACTTGAGCTTTATACGTATTACTCCCTACATTGATTCTTAAGGCCCATAAATCATAAGTCAGCCCCCCACCGGCCACATTTGCAATACTGCACAGTAGACACCAATCCCCCAGTTCTTCCCCCTCAGGGCTTCAGTCTTTAATGGGTTACTTAACTCACTATTGTGATGTAATGTTGCTTATCCTGTATTCAGGTACTGTGGGTACTGGCACAGTGCGATAATGAGAGCTTGTTCATCATCAAATGCTGACTGAGAAGTTAGGGTGGGAAAGACTCTATTTGTTTATATCTTCTCTTTTTGTCTTTTTGTTTCTCTCCTTTTCCCCATGCTCCTCACCCTTGACCATTTGTCTACGCTGCTGACTCTAAAAGTCCGGGGTCAATGCACTTCTGCAGGACATAAATGGAAATGTACCACTCGACTATACAACTGAGGGGAGCGAGACCAGCTACATCCTCACCAAGCATCTGGAAGAGAGTGGTATGGTCAATAAATAAATAAAAGAATCTTATATTACACTGCCCTGTCTTGAAATAATAGTAATATGTACTGTAATCCTTTAAACGTTGTGATAGGGATCCGTTTACCTCTACCAAAGCTGAAAAGTAGAAAAGCATTAGAAAACCATCTGGCCTTTTATAATGAATGCTCTTAAATAACATTATTTTTATTCTTATGTTTAAGGTAATGCTTGTTGGCGTATAATCTATGTTCAAGAAAGGACCTCTGAATATGGCTTTGCATTAGAATGAAGAGTAAGGGTGGGAAGTGTGTGTTTTTCATACATGCTCCGTCAGTTTTAGAATTGGATGGTGAACGGTTCATAAGGTATACCCAAATAATTATGCTGGCAATAAGATAGGAGTTGAAATTAATGAACAGAGGCCTAAAATTATCTAAAAATGAAAATGTTCACATGCAGAAATCTACTTCTGGTAAAGTTAAGTAACATTTTGTAATATTTTAAAGTGGAACTATGATTATACATGTTTTATAGTGTGTATAGCTGTTGGTCTATAAATGTGTGGACAGTACAGAGTCATCTAGAGGTTCTTGATATTAACCAAGCTACAGACACCTATCAAAAGTAAATAGACACCCCTCATTGCAGAGTTTTATTTGTGAAGTTAAATTGTTAATGTATTATTAATTTATCTTTTTTAAGATTGTTTATACCAACTAGCTATAACATGAACACCTGGAGCAAAAGAGTTGTCTGATTTCCAAAAAGAGCATATTGTGGGTCAGTCTAAGGGTGGAATTAGCCAACGTCAGATTGCACAAAACCTTGGGATTCCTCCTGCCACAGTCAACAGTGCGATTGTACAATTCGCCAGCAAAGGCAGGAGGTCAATAGCATCCCGCTCAGGCCAACCTGGACCCTCTGCCAGGTGTCTGTAGACTGTCATATATAAATCTTTCAAAAGTGATGGGGTCTATTTACTTTTGATATGTTACTGTGTGCCCTGTCAGTAGACACCTAAAGTAATAGCCAGGGTTAGCCTATTAAGTCTTCTAATTAATTAGCCTGAGTCCAAAGGGACACTGGGAGCTTGCATCTGTTAAGGGTTAAGGCACAGTTCCATGTGCATCTATAATCAGCACAGAGCAACATGAAGCCTGAAATTACAACACCTTTATCTGGTACTGTTATGTTGTATTCGCATTAATATACAAACCACAACAGAAGTATTTCTACCTCATGATGTATGCATATACGCATTGCCTATTATCATTAGTAATGTAATTATGACTGGCTAGTATAGCCACAGATCAACTACAGTTATGCTGTTGATCAATGTCAGCCTGCTAAATAATTTCTCATTTCTGCACCATGCCCCATGACTGAGATGTATTGCACTATATGAATAATTAATCATTCACATTCAGTGAATGTTGCCTTACAGAACGCAAAACTGGCAAACTGATTTCAACGAATCTTCAGTTACACTAATTCAACATAGCATACTACACTGTGTGTATGTCCTTATAAGATCCTCATATCAGGGCCATTGGGTATTACTCTTTTACCAAACTTCTTCCTGTATGAAGATATTGATCAAGTTCAATATTTCTCAAGTAGTAAGGAACAGAGGTGTAGAGAAATGAGAAGACACACAATGTTACAGTTTGGGTCTTGGAGGATAATAACCCCCACTCTGGGAAGGCTTCCCATTGGATTCTGGAGCATGGCTGTGGGGATTTGCTCATTTAGTAGCGAGAGCATCAATGAGCTTGGACACTGATGGCGCATGAAGCAGCCTGGGGTGCAGTTGGTTTTCCAGTTCATCTGACACAAAAGTGTTCAGAGTGGTTGAGGTCAGGGATCTGTGCAAACCACTGGAGCTTTTCTATACCTACATTGGCAAACTATGTCTTCATGGCACTCACACTGTGCACTGGGGCATTTGAGTCACTTAGTTCCAGTGAAAGGAAATTGTACTGATACTGCATGCAGAGACATTGTGGATAAGTCTCCCAAACTGGTGGCAACAGATTAAAGAAGTACTTGGGTGCGAAGATCAGTGTCCACAAACGTTTGGCTTTATCCTGTAGTTTAAACAGTTATAAGAGATGATTAGCATTAGAAGATTTTCTGCTCAGATAGGAATTCCAGTGCTGCTATCAGGCCAAACATAGCATGTTAAAAAAAGCACTCTGATGACCTTTTCTGCTGTTTGCTCTCCGATACACAGTACTTAGATACAAAGAAATCCTAGTAGTTTATGGAGGCTGTTTATGATTCTTGGCCTACCTCAGAGTTCTGTGTGGAAGCAGTTGAAAACAGAAAGGGGAAAATCCAACACTGCTTTCACTTGCAGGGAAATTTTCAGACTTTTCCACTACCAATAAACAGTCCTCACACCACCGTGTATGTGTCTGGAGTAAACAGGTAACTCAGACACTTATGTACATAGAAATGAACTACATCACCCCAAAACTTTAGCACCGCACAGTCGAATCTGAACAGTGTGGGATGTGAGAACAGACTTGATACCCGTGCATTATCTCCTGCTGTGTGCCTGTTTGTGTGTGCTTGTGTCAGGAGTGGATGTGAGCTCCATACACCAGATGAAGACCCAGAGAGCCTCTGTCATGCTGTCAGACGTGAGACAGCTGGTCAGCAGTGGAGCCACTGTCAGCCAGAGAAATGAAGATGGAGTCACACTGGTGAACACACATTCACCTCATTTAACCTCAGCTTTAACTCATTTACTCTATTTGTTGTCCTTATATGACTCCTGTGATTTCTGTTGATTGTGAATGCACAATATAATTGATCTGCATTCAAAGGATCAGCAATATCATCTCTATGTATAGAAAACAAAACATTTCAAAACAACCTCACGTTTCCTAACAAAAGGTGTTTTCTGTAAATAAGAGCCAAAAGCAATAGGGCAGGGAGTGTAATTACTGTTTTCTATCCATATTTGTAAATCAGCACCATCATTTCACATTACTGAAGGACTAATTCATGATATGAATAAAGTCTTTGCAGTATAATCTACACACGATTTAAATATTTAATGTTGTTGGATGCTTTTCTGCACACTTCAGTCGTAAAGCTGACCCAGTTGTTTCCAATTCAGTTACAATTCAAGAAAGCTTCAGAAACACTATTTATTTTAGATTATTCACTAATTTAAATGATAAACATAAACACACTTAGAGTGTTTAAAATATACATACTGCCTGGCCAAAAAGTCACACACTCTAATATTGAATTGTCCCTCATTTAGCTTTGATTTCAGCATGCATTTGCCATGGCATTGTTTTGACAATCATATTCAATGTCCCAACATTTATTTCTAATGTATTTGTTTTTCGCTGAGACCTTGAATTGATAACAGGAGTGTAAAACCACTTTGTAAAGTCTTTTTCAGCACATGCCAACAATTATTTCCAAAGATTAGCCTCATTAACAAGTGGTTTCCTTGTGAACAAATAGCCATTAAGTCCTCGTCCTGTTTGTTCTCATTGCACTTTGCATGTGAAATTGCTCTTGCTTTCCACTGTCCACAGTTGACAATTTGCTTTCTCCAAGTGTTTAAGTGATCTCACCTCACACTCAGTAAAAAAAAAAAAAAAAAAAATCAGGAAGTTGAGAGTTCAGTAATAATCTTTCTAGTTTTAATGCATTGGACATTTTTTTTTTACCCAATTACAATTTATCTCTATAGCTGTTTTTTTTTTTTACTTGATGCAGGATAATAATTTGACTCTTTTGAGACACAGTTTTGCAGTTGACATCTTTTGCAACACTATGTAATATGTCTTCCAACATGGTTGTTAAGGAATTAGAAGCTACTCACTGCATTAGTTAGGGGGTAATTACAATATATGTGATAGAAAAGTGAATGATGCAAATTGAAATTTTTTTTTTGTGATTTTCTTTGTCAGTTTAGAAAATGTTTTGAGACTCCACATGCAAGCGAATATTTTGTGGCTAAAATACATATATATCATCATGAACTTCGTGAAAGGTTTGCACGACATTTTTGGCGACTTTGCAATTGGTTTGCGGATGTTTGGCGAAAAAAAGCGAATCTACTTCCGTAAATCAGTAGCATTTTGTTCCCTTTTTGTTCTCAGACTATTTGCTTTTTATTTGCGCGTTATTAGCACGAAAAAAATGAGAATAAAATACGAATGATGACAGAATACACAGAATATGGCAGATGTCAGCGAGTTTCAAACTTTCCACACGGAAGTCTCCAACCTGTTGTTTTTTCTTGCAAACGAAAAATGGATTATTTGTGAGCAAAACGGCAACTTTGTGACCAGCACACAGCATGTGTGGACTGTTTGAAACGACTCAGTGTCAGAGCCTCTTGCGACATTCGTGGAAATTTCAAACATATCTAATTTTTTTTGCAATGAGTTCATGAACCAGCGACAAAATGCAATGCCTCAGATGTTGCAAAACAAATTTGAGAATGAAAAGCGACAGCCTTGAATTGCCATTCGCGTCAGTCGCATTTCTATTGCACTTCTAGTTAGATCACACCCTTGTGGTTATAATAATTGTTGCCTACTCAAGCATGTTAGTCACTGCAGTAATTATATTATGTATTTAATATAAATTTAATTGTTTAAATCCAAACAGTGACTTTTTTGGCCAGATTTATATAATTTGTAAATAAATATATAATTATAGTATAAATTACACAGTCAGAATATATGAATGTAGCACAATACAACATTTTTTATATTTCTACATAACAATTTTATATTATTATAATTATTATAATTATTATTATTTTTATTATTATTATTATTATTATTATTATTATTAATATTATAGTGTGTGTGTGTGTGTGTGTGTGTGTGTGTGTAGTTGCACATAGCTTGTGCTAGTGGCTATAGGGACGTGGTACATCTGTTACTGGAGAGTGGAGCAGATGTACTGGCCACAGACAACAACTACTGCACTTCCCTCCACCTGGCTGCCAGATATGGACAGGTTAGTATCTTTATCTTGTTCCACTGTCACTAATGTCCAACACTATCTCCCTAAAACATTTGCAATATGTCATAATAATTTATCCTCGCCTTAGCTCTTAACCGCAAATGTTTTTAATTGAAGCAGAAACCCAATTTAAAAAGGCCAACATCAATGTGCACACGGTTGGAACTGGAAAGGTCAAATCTGGTGAAATATTATGAAACGAATTCATTTTGTTTTTTTCATGGGCATTTGAAAGATGATCATATGCATTCTAATTTAATGAAGCTTATTTGTTAATTCCTTCACACTTGCAAGCTCATTTTCAGAATGCAGATCATCTGTGTCACATAATGCAGCTCTACAGAATAATAACTTGATTAAACTGATTAGCATTCATACAGGGCCAGCGTAGCATTGTTTCTATCAACGTGTGTGAGTTTGTTCACAATCAAATGCTCACATATAATTAATTAGACAGTATTCTTGCTTCTATCTTCCACTTTAAAACTCAAACTAGATATTCATTAATATGTTTTTGTTGTTTTGTAACCAAGGTGTGATTGCTCTTTTGAAACAGCAGCAAGACTAATCTTTAGAGTAAAAGGTATAGTGATATGCATGTCCATTACTGAGGCCAATGTGATACACATCTCGATGCATTGGAAAGAGTCCAATATATTATCGGTGCATATGAAACAATTACTAACACGATGTTTCACCTTGATTGTGACACACTGCTATTCAAAACAATTTGACTAAGCAAAGTGTGATTCAATGCATTATGAGGCAATGCAAAAGAGTATGCTATACAGTTCACTATGGTAGCTCAACCTCCTCCATGACAATTCTCCATGTGACTCGATGAGGGTGCAGCACAAGAAGTGAAATTTCATTGATCTGATGGTGAGACTGCTACAAAGCTATTTATTTTGATATCCCATCAGTGCTATGCCTCCAGCTCATGTAAGACTCGGCCGAGAGACTTGAACAATTTTGGCTACTGACAGCAGTGGAGAAAGTGCACATTGAAACATTTCAGAAAGGAGGGATAAGTCTAAATATATGACCCACTCCAGCATAATACGGATTAATCCGCAAGGTACTGTTTTGAGTTAGAGACAAAGTAAGTTGAAAATGGCTCACGTTGAAGGTTCAGCAGTATCCTACTACGTTTTAATATTTTGGACAGTTATTAATCCAATTTCTGTCATTTCTGCAATCTCCTTAGTTGTTCTAACTGATTGATGCATTCCAGAAATGTGACTCTTCTGAAACACAGCAAGATCTTGTCTATGACAATGAGAAACGTCTTCTGACATGGTGGCTTGGGAAATGAGATACTACTCACTGCATTAAAGTTAAAAGAATTGTCCCCACTGTATAATAAACCCTGTGTTGTCTCTCTCATTTGTTTGTTGTCACTTATTTCACAATTTAAACGTGTGGTGAGGGACTGCTGAAATGTCAAGTTTAAATTTAAAAATCCACTGAAGCCTTAGAACTGTCACCACTTAGTAAAATAAATGCTCCTTTTAATCCACCATGCAGAAAATGGCTTTGAGACACATTCAATTTTTTGAGTCTCAGTCACTAAAAATCTTGACATCTACAATTACATCTTCATGTATTAATCTCTTTTGTTTGGCAATAATTGTTTAGTGTTAAATTTGTTTGCTTCAATACTTCTGGGTTCTGTACAATTCATTTCGGAGAACAAATAAAGGAAGAAAGGCAAAAAAGTAAGTTAGCACTTTTTTTTGTACACAGCCTAATGTACAGCTGTGTGCATGTTTTGGGGCGTGCGTGTGTGCGTGTGCGTGTGTGTGTGTGTGTGTGTGTGTGTGTGGGCTCATAGGCTCTGAGCTCTCTGAAGGGTGGGAGCATGCACAGTCTGCTGCTTGGCTATGACCTACATCTTCTATAATCTTTGGCATTCTGTTTGAATTTCTCTTGTGTGTATATGTGAATGTTTTTTCTTCCTTGTAGATGCAAATTGTAAACCAACTGCTGAAGCACAAAGCTGACCCTACTCTGCTCAACTACAATCAAGATAAGCCTTCAGGTAAGACACACACACACACACACACACAAAGAACACACAGTGTATTGAACTGCTTTATATATGTGAACCAAAAAGTACGTTTTGAAATGAATGATTGTTTCAGTGTCATTCAGTGGTAAACGTACTTTGAAGTGTATAAATATGAACTGGATAAAAGAAAGCAAAAAAGGTAACCACCATAAAGAAGGCTGATGTGTGTGCGTGTGTGTGTGTGTGCGTGTGTGTGTGTGTGTGTGTGTGTGTGTGTGTGTGTGTGTGTGTGTGTGAAAGATAGAGAGAGACTTCACATGGTGTGCAGGTGTGCATGGGTTTGGCCACTACAGTCCACTACAATGAGAGTATACCATGACTGATGTCATGAAGCCCAAGTCATCAAAGTGGGGTTTAAAGCATTTATTGTGTTTATTCTTTAGCCTTCAGTGATTTTTTTTTTTTTTTTGTCTCTGTGAGCTACTTTTAGTACAGGGCTAGGTGGGTTTTCTCTCGGAATGGAAGGAAAAAGGCAACACTAATCAATAGTGTACTTATACAGTAATTTTATCTGTTTATTTACCCTGGGAATCCATAATGGTATATAATCAAAATTAATTGCAGGTCAGAGATTTATCTCTTTTTTCTTTATTAATATTTTAGTACAAGTTTTTAGTATTTTAGTATAAATTTTATTTACTGATTTGTTAAGCAATGCTTAAAATTAAGTGGTGCGTCACACTTCACTTTAAAATAAAACCTAGATCAACAAATCCTTGATGAAATCCTTGATCACTAAAATATGCTGAAATGAATCCCTGTCAGTGCAGTCCACTACATATATATATATATATGAGAGCGAGAGAGAGAGAGAGAGAGAGAGAGAACTAACCACATATTTAGAAACAAAGTCATTGGTAAATGGCAGTGTATAATATATTGCGTGCTAATGCTTTTAAGAGGATTGTAATCAGTAGTTTCATTTAAGCGATGTTTTCAGGTCATTAGGTAAACAGTACCTGGTGGTTATCTGTGATGGCCTGGCGAGCTGTCCAGGGTGTACTGTGCTCTCGCCTCAGCTGAGGGCTGACAGCCGACTGAGAGTCGGCTGAGAGTCGGCTGAGATGGGCGCCAGCCTCCCCGCGACCCTAATTAGGATTAAGCGGTTCAGAAAATGAATGAACAATGAATACCTGGTGGTTATCTGTTTCCTAGTCAGCATTACAGTATGGGGTACTGTAAAACATGTGATGCTAATAATGTGAAAACCAGAAATTAACTGAATTTGAATGGAAATCATATATGGTGTGATGCGAACATGGGTTATATATTAAACAAAACAAAACAAAACAAAACATATTTTCCTTATTTCAGATATCGCTGCATCAGTCCAAATAGCAGACTTCTTGCTGAAGGCAGAGGAATTCTGGGTACAGAGGCAGAAGGACCCATCGCTGCTACCCCCTTATTCAGAAGAACACTGTGAAGATCTCAACCAGGATGTCAGCATGCTGGTTAAAAAACTGTAAGTGCTTCATGGGGATTATGCATATACAAAACCTTTATTTACCAAAGTTATGCACAGACATGTACAGAATAAATCACACAGAATGATATACAAATAAAACAAATTGAACGATGAACTGAGTGCAACTGCTCAATCAGCCTTAGCCTTGTAGAAACATCTTCCTCTGCTCACATACAGATTTTTTGCACGAGACATGTTTTATTGCTGAGCTGAGATTATCTATTTGACAAAAAAGAAATATATTAAAAATGTACAAAAAAAAACAAAAAACAAAAAAACAACCCATATGCATATTTTCATAATCATGTGTTTTTTAACTTACATTTCTAAAATCTCTTTGATAATTTTGCATTAAGCAGTTGAAAAGGCTGCTGCTGTTTCACTAGGATGTGAATTCCCAGTTCATATTAGGCAAGTTAATGGCAATACTAACAGTATTCAGATATTAATAAAAAAAAAAATAATATACACAAGTGATCTCATTAAAATAAAACTAGGCACATCTTTCATTCATACACGATTCCATATACATACATAAAAACACGTGTGTGCTCGTACATATAAAACAAAGTATACCGCTCCATGTATTCATATGCAAATTGATTCCATATTGCCGGAGAGACACAAGATGATCACGTTACTTTTCGCCGCTTTTCACATTACAATGTCGCCCCCCTGTGTGCAAAGTTATTGTTCATTTTTATATTTTCTGCATGAAAAAAAGTTCACGAAACAGCGTGTTTTAATAGGAACAGACATAAACTATGCATTAAAGGTTTTATTTAATTTGCATTTAATGTCTTTTAAGCTAATTGGGGCCCAGATCTGCGCACGCTGATTCCCAATTACAAACTGTCTCAACTACATTTTAGCACAAGATTCTAATGTGTGAAATCGAGTATCAGTCTCAAGCCTTACTGTTTCATACAACTCTACACAATATGCTATGGTACTTCTCTGCTTACTATAAAATTGTTGATGTTTATTTTGAGGATTTATCTGCAAATTATTATGTTCCGATTTGTGCAAACTATGATAAACAAGGGCCACGTCTGCAGTAGATGAGTGAAAGTAATAGAGTAGATAGGATAATGAGTTCATTATTGCTAATCCTATCCAGATGGTTAACTGAGTTTTGCATCTTGCCATATGTCCAACTGCATCTGTATTTACTGTTCCTGGGGAAATATCAAAAATGTCCTGGTGTTCACACATTTTCTCATTTGCTTTATCTCTTATCCAGTGTTTTTCACTTCTATGGACATACACATAAGCACATCAAGTATGTGAATTTGCATGTATAATATATTTTCTGCAGAACGCCAATGACATTGCCCATTTCAAAGAGGGACAGCCTATTGGAGAAGGACACCATGTTTCGGGACTCAGGAGGAGCTCTTACCCGCCAGGCATCTCAGGACAATGGGCTGGATGGACCCTATCCCAGTACTACGAACAAACTGGAACAGGTAAAGAAGATTATTCAGCCAGTAATCGCTGCTATTCTGTGCCTTTCTGACAGTAAGAGGGACCAAGACAAAGCAGACTTGGACCTGGACCCGCTTGGCTGGAATATAGATTCATGACGCGAACTAGTCTTGCTGCAATATTGGGCAGCACTGTCTGGTATCTGTCACAGTTTAGCTGATTTGTCATGAGCTTGTGAAATCTGTCCACACCATGGTAGCTATCCTAACAATAAGGTTGACCTCTGACCTATATGGAATAATGGGGTAGTCTCACATGAGTTTCACTAAAGGTCTTCTTCTCTTATGTGCCTTTTAAAGGTCAAAGCCTGAGATGATACATTATCTGTGTAAAACATATATAATGTTACATGATTTATTGTAGATATCATTTTATAAGAGTGAGGAGCTGAAGTGTGGAAGCACTTGTGGTTACAGTTTGGGTAATTAAAGCTACTCTGATGTTGTTATTTTTCAGGTAAAATTAATGCCTCCAGCACCTAATGATGACCTGGCTTCTCTAAGTGAGCTGACGGACAGCAGCCTTCTGTACGAGATGCAGAAACGCTTCAGCAATAACCAGATCTATGTAAGTTCACACAGGCACACACTCTGCGGGCCCTAGCTGGGCTAGTTTGAAGTTGCTTCTTTTGCACTTACTATATTATATTGATTTCAAGATCTCTCTGAGGATCTACAGTGAAAATGAGCTGGCTTTTCTTGGGAAAGGCCTTCGCTCTGAATCCAATCCCATGTGCAGGCCTGCACTTAGGCCATGAGTTTAGAAAAATATCCCCTCCCTCTTTCTCTTGAGGTAGCTGGAAGGGAAGAAGGTCTGGATGCTTGCCTTTAGCACACATTTTGATCTTGTCCTGAGCCATTGGGCTCAGTATGCTTCACCGCGTGTTTCTGGGCTTGCCAAGAGCTAGAACACACTCACTGACACTCTTGCACTGCTTGGAGATTTTGGGCTCAGCAGAGGCTTGACTGTAGCCTTGCCAGACCCTGGTGTGTGCATGGCAGCCCTTTAGGCTCCACTATATACTGGCCAGACTCTCTGGAGAGAAGCTAAGAGGATCTTACAATGTTTTTTTGTTTTGCTTTTTTGGATGCTATTACAAATAAGTATTGTTACAAATAGGCATACCGCTATCTACTTAAACTAATGTACAGGTTATTAGCCATTGTTCTGCTGAAGCTGAAACGGCCCACTATACACTGTTACTGAATACACTATAATATTACATTAATTATTCTAAAATGTAACTTCAAACACTTGGCTTTAAATTATTTTTATATGATTATGATTATTATTATTATTATTATTATTGTTGTTGTTGTTGATGTTGTTGTTGTTGCTGCTGTTGTTGTCACTGTTGTTGGTGGTGGTGGTGCTGATAGTGTTTGTTTATTTATTTAATATTAAATATTTAATACAGGGCAGCACGGTGGCGTAGAGAATAGTATATCTGCTTTGCAGCACGGAGGCACTGGGCTCGAGTGCTGGGCTTGGAGAGGGTGTTTCTCTGTAGAGTTTGCATGTTCTCCTGGTGCTTGCGTGGGTACTCCAGCTAATTGGCTGATGCAAATTGCCCCTAGGTATGAGTGTGAATGTGAGTGTTGAATGTTGGCCCTGCGATGGACTGGCGAGCTGTGCAGGGTGTACCCCGCCTTCATCCAAAGTTGGCTGAGGCTCCACTCTCCCTGTGTCCCCTGTAGGATTAAGTGTTTTGGCAAATGAATGAATGAATGAATGAATGAATGAATGACTTGATAGATTATGTATTAATTTATCTAAATTATCCTTATCTCCTTTACAGTATACTGTAACCGCTGTAAATATAAAATGTAAAATTTATTATTAGCACACATAGTGGTCATCAGGGGAATCCTTCAGCAAATGAATACACACATATGCACACACATACAAAAAGCATATATGGCAATTATTCACAGATTCTCACACAGTGTAACCTCTGTGTGAGTCAGTAGAAATTTGATTAATGGAATAAAATAAATGTCCCATGTACTTTTTCCCTTTATGCATGGTTCAGATTGTTTGGGTAGCTCTGCTATCAGTGGCTCCGGGCAGGCGGTAATGCCTGGCCACTAGCTTACTCTCAGTGGGAGGCTGATGGCTGGAGCCAAATCAATGCTTAATAGCTGCAGCTATTTCCATGCTGGAGAGAGCAAGTGAGAAATGCAGGAAGAGCAATTTTTTTAATGACCAATGTAGCCTTGATGGTCAGTCATTATGGCAAAGCAGAGAGTATTGAGAAAATATTGGTAACATATAATATGATGTTACTAATGAGCAGTCGGAATAGAGGAAACTGTTTATTTACATTACAAAGGCCACAAGATAAAAAGAGGAGTCTGCTTTTTTAAATGAAGCCTGCAGAAAAATTCAAGTTCCAGTGTTCAAGTGTTCTCAAGTACCAATCAGATGATGACGTGTGGTTAACCTTAATATTCTTGTGCATATCTATATAGAGGCTTTAGTTTTTGAAGTGAGATTCTGGGTCTGTTAGCACTTTAAGACATGCATATTTCTCTTGTACACATAATGATTGTGAGCTGAATTATAAATGCACCCTGGAGTTAAAATATTAAGCTACATACAATACTTTGACCCAGTAAGATTTTTGTCCAGCATGTGGGCAGCTTTTATATGTCTGAGTAAAGACGTGCCTGTTTATATCCTTGTTGTTATTCATGCAAGTGACATAGAGGATTTGTGCAAGCCGTGTTGTTGCGTCACTTTTATTTAAGCCCAAGTCATGTTTAAAATCATCAACTCTCAATTCAAAAGTCAGGTTCAAAGTTTAAACCAAATTTTGAATGGGGTACCTGGGATTTTGCCCTTCTGATTTTAAGTGGGACTCTGTCTACCTTAAGGAATTACAGTATGTTGCAGTGGTGGCCCGGTGGCAGGGTGCTGGCTTACTGATCCGAAGGTCGGGGGTTCAAGCCCCACTATCACCGGGTTGTCTCTGCTGTCCCCCCGGTACAGCTAACTGGGTTATTAAAGACCAGCCATGTTTCTCACTGTCTGTGGCGAGAGGCATGTAAAAGAACCATTGCTGTCATTTGTAAAGAGTTGGCCACTGAGTTGCTGTCAGCGTGTTTCTGCCCTGCGATGCCCTGGCAAGCTGTCCAGGGTGTACTTTGCCCTCGCCCAGAGTCGGCTGAGATGGGCGCCAGCCTCCTCGCAACCCTAATCAGCATTATGTGGTTCAGAAAATGAACAAATGAATGGTTCAGTAAATGAAGATAAGGTGATATTGGATAAGATAAGATAACATAAGATAGCAATATAAAAGCAGATATAGCATGCAGAAAATCAAGCAACCAGATAAATAGGCAAGCTTAATGTACTTAAAAATAAAATAGAATAAAATAGGGGTATATACAATCCTTAAAGTATAAATTGTTAAGTAGAATAAATATTGACTTTGTCTTCTCTTTTAGAGACGACTGACAAGTAGGAGGGATACAATGAAATGCACCACTGCTTTTATACTTGTACCAGTTCTGCTTATGCAGTGAAATTGGTGGACTGGAACTAACTTGTATTGGTAAATACCATCATGTAAAATATCTGGCCTAATAACAGAGAACAGAAAATTTGGTGAAAATAAGGAAAAATCTAAGAATCCAGTCATATATAAGGGAATTAAAGTTGACTTGCAGGTCATTAAAATCAGTGATAGGTGAAACCTGAGCCTACATTCTCAGTGTGCAACTGATGATCCAGAATTCAGTTTCTGATAAAACTACACTCTTTGTATGTTTATTTTGTCTTTTATTTGGTATATAGTTTGTCTCATGTGCTGTATTCTTTCTGTTTTCCAGACTTACATTGGCCACATTCTCCTTCTCATAAACCCCAACAAAGATCTGCCCATCTACTCTAATCTTGTAAGTACTCTCTTTTATCACTTGTACGCTGTTTATGATAAGTGTGTGTACGCTATCAAAACCTCTGTCCAAGTAGAAGGAATAGGTCTTGATCGTATAATTAATAATTCATACTTTTTCCTGTCAGTGATGCTCGACATGCTGCACTGCCCTCCTGTTCATTACGGTCCAACATTCAATCTCACTTTCTTTGTATCTTTATCCAGGAATTCCAGGGGAATATCATCGAATCTGTTTTAGACATGAAATACATGCTTGGGAATTTGATCATTTTTAGGACAAGTCATGGAATATGTTTAATATTGAAAACTTTTGCACTAAAATATCTGCCAAGTAGTAAATAAAGCTCACAAACTGACGGCTTTATAACACTGTGGCTGGTTCTTGTCTGCTTAGCAGAAAGACGGCGTGATTTTCTATTTATTATAAGGCAGTTGTTATAAGTTGAGGTTTCCATGAAAGTCGGGGAGAAGTCGAATAGTTAGACAAGGAACCTTATTCCTCTTTTATTACCTACCTTTACTTTTCATCTCCTCCCTCATAACAGACACACACTCAAGCCCTTTCTGTCGATGCAGCTGTCTCTCTCATGACACAGTGTGAGTTCATCAGGCCCTGCTCAGTGAGAGGAGAAATAAAAGATGACAACATGGCCATCTGTTTGCTTTAACGCTTTATTGATACACAATAATGGAAAAACTACAGAATGGGTCTGGCCTCACACATTCACAAGCATACATAAAGGTCCAGCTTGGTTTGTGGGTAGGGAGTCTACCCTCTGTGGCCCTGTGTGTCAGATTCATTTCAGGCATGGCTTCTTCTAAGTGCCTCCTTCTGAGTGTCTGGAGCAAATACAGTCTATATCCAAGACCATCCCAGATCTCATTCTTCTGTTCAATACAGAGCGATGCTTTCCATACCCTGACATGTTTATCACTCCTCTGTTCTTCACCAGTCTTACAACTTTTTTTATCCACTGTAATAAGTACCTCTGATCTCAATATTGGCCTTGCGATAGTCTGGCGAGCTGTTGGCTGAGGCTCCAACCTCCCCGCGACCCTAGTAAGATTAAGCGGTACGGCAAATGAGTGCTCATTCTGGTAGGATTATCAAAGGTTATGCATTTTATTTAATTATTTTATCACTTTTTTTCTCTGAAATTAAACTGCATTTATTTTGTCCTTCCCTCTAGCTCTCTCTCTCACTCTCTCTCTCTCTCTCTCTCTCTCTCTCTCTCTCTCTCAAACACACACACACACACACACACACACACACACACA